>JAHHFK020003258.1:0-36861 GCA_024533555.2 Aedes koreicus
AATGCAAGGAAAAAGTGTATGAGAATATATTGGACACGGTGTACACTGTCGGCGTAGGGGAGGATGTGAGCGATGCGGACAGGTCGATTCAAGTGGAGAAGTTTGATCAAAAAGTGCTAGTATAGAAAGCAATATGTTCCTGCGGTATGAAGTCTACCATTTTTTACACTACCGGAACAATCTATCGAGCAAAGTATCTGCAGAAGAGGTTGCTGCCTCTATATCAGAAGCATAATACCTTTTCACTGTTTTGGCCGGATTTAGCGTCGGCCCATTACGCCAAAACAAGTCTCAATTGGCTCACGGAAAAGGGTATAGATTTCGTTGAGAAAGACACCATTCCACCAAATTGCCCTCAGTTTCGGCCCATCGAACGCTCTCTGGCGATTGTGAAGAGGGTTTTCAAAAAGACTGGCAAAGCAGCTGAGAATATTCAGTAGTTCAAAATAAAAGTTGGGGTAAGGCCCAATGATGAAACACTTGTCCGGCACTTGATGAAAAATGTTCGATCAAAAATTAGCCAATTCGTGAAAGAATAATATCTTAACAATGTTCACTTTCAATCCCTACAATAAAGAGAATCATCTATTTGGTTGAATAAAACATCATTTTTTTATATGATTGACAGAAAAATAGAAAAAAAGAGAAAGAATAACTTATTTTCGATACAGTCCCTAGGATATGCAAGGGACGAGAGAGGATACCCCACCTTGACTAGCAAAAAATGTGCTGTTTCTTTTGCTTATAGACCACTTATAGGATAAAACAGTTCTAGGGGTAGGGTCGGGTGGGGCAAGAGTGCCACCCTAAGCTTATCGTTCAATAAATAAGCTTAACTTAACATTTCAAAAACATGAATGATGTACAATGAAGCTTAAACCTTTTTACCTTAAGCCTGTTGTAACTACAATTGAATCAGTGAATGTTGAATATTTAAAAAAAAAAATTCATAAGCTGCATAAACATGGACTATAAAACATGGTGGGGCAAAAGTGCCACTCTTATGGGGCAAAACAGCCATATAGTATGAAACCAGGAAAGTCATCGTAATTTTACAATGAAATGGTACATATTCTTCATGCATCACTATTAACTAGGGGAGCGTTAATAAATTACGTTACTAGGGCGAGAGGGCGTAACAATTTATAAAAATGTTAGGTCCATGAAAATAAAAATCATCAAGTATAATCAATTCCGCTGTTTAAATTACCCAGCTGAAATAAACCAAGCCTGAAAAAAGGTGACACCTATTGTGAGACACACTGTATCATTAATACCCGAGCAGGAGACAACAACATATGAATACCTTATTTTGATCTTGATAACTGGCCTTGGTATTAAGAGCTCAGATTAAGAGGTTAAATATCTAAACAAAATACCTAAGAATTGCAAGCAAAATATCTCTCGAATAACAAAACTTATTATTTCGGATACCTGGGAATACCTGAGAGGTACTATTTTGGTATTCTCATAACATTGTGGGAACAATGTCCATGAAAATAAAAATCATCAAGGAGTGAGGAGGGTTGTAATTGGTCCTTTTCTGTGTGACGTAATAAGTGGCTGTTCCCTTAGCTGCCGAGATAAGAGATTTTAACAATGTTGATACTTTTTAATCATATATTTTGTAAAGGATCAGTTAAAAAGAATAATAACAAATTTATTTTTTGCTTTAGAGTAACTGATAAAACATAACATATTAGTTCAATAACTGTAAAACTGAAATTAAATTCAAACCGGGCAAGCTAGGTGTATGCAGCTATGGTACCATGCAGCTATGGTACCATGCAGCACAACGCCCACATTTTGTCCACCCTTCTCCGTTCCTGGACAGTTTGAACGACGATCCGCATGCATCGCAAAACGAATCTTGCGGTACATCGCTCTTAGCAGCTTTGGCCACGCGTTGCCTTTTCGGAGTTGGTTTAGCCATCCGCTTGTCAGCTTTTTTGAGCTCTCCTATGTCCCGAACGGCTTGTGTCTCGCGTAATGCCGACCTATAGGGGCTCGACGTCAAAACTGCAGCCTTTTCACGTTTCCTAGTTTTTCCGCTAGCGATTTTCCTCGTGCTTGTTTTCGGTATCGGATGTATGATAGCTGGTCCTATTGCAAACTGCGATCCCTTCTCCTGATATTTTACGATGTTCTCCTTGTCCATCTCCTTGAAACGACTTGGAATGTCTGGTTTTTTCAAACTTTCGGTGCTGAATCCATGAAATGGGCCCGCTTCATCGCTCTGGGAAATATTGGTGATATCATTGATATCCTTGTCTTTTCCCGGTGTTTCCGGTGTAGGGATGGACATGTCAATATCCGTGACGTCCGCCGGGGCAAAGCTATCCTCTTCGAAAACGTGTCGGTTGAACGGAACAATGCCAGTCTTCCGAAATCCATTGACTGCAAAGGATGCAGAGCATGTTTGCAAAAAAGCGGTACCCAAGAGCTGGCTTATCACATTTACGGTAACGACCTTACCAGGATTGTTACGCAAATACTTCTCAATGGCCTTTGAAAAGTGGCTCTTCAGGGGAGCCATAAAGCTGACATCGAGCGGTTGAAGCCGGTGGCTGCAATGCGGAGGAAAACTGATAACCGTTACATGATTCATTTGAGCTTTTTCCAAGAACGCTAAGTTCTTCGTATGAGACACGTGTCCATCAAGTAGCAAAAGAACGGGATCAGATGCTGTTGGCCGGCTGTGCTTTAAAAAATGGTCGAACCTCACATTAAAGTCGGACGTCGTCACCCATCCGCTAGCGTTGCAGCTAAAAATTGTCTCCGGAGGAGCTCCTTGTTTTAGCTGATCAGTGAGGCGCTGCCTTGGGAAGATCAGCATCGGTGGAATGAACTGTCCAGTGGCTGACATGCACAAACATGCTGTCGACAGTACGCCCCTTTCGCCAGAAGTTATTCCTCCTACTTGGCGACGTCCCCGAAGAGCTAGTACTCTGGAATTTTTGGTTTGAGCCTGTGAAACAATAATCTATGTTTACAAATTAATATAAAAAACATCATTGCTCTACAAACATACGGTCAAAACAGAAGTTTCGTCTACGTTGTAGGTTCTGCTGGGTGCAAATTTTCCGGAACCAGTGACGTCGTCGAGAAGATCGTAGAATTCATCAACCGCAACCCGGTTAAAACCTTGGGCACGAGCTCCGGATGTAGCTTCGGGTACTTTAAGCGTCAATTCAGGATGACGACGTCGGAAGCATCGTAGCCAATCGGTTCCAGCTAACCCAGTTTCGCTGTTAAATAGGTGACTTGTTCCGTTTTTTTCGGCAAGCTGAATCCCAAGCAAGATCTTGCGCATATCGTGGCAGTTTATTCCATACAGTCGTCACTTTTCCAGCTTGAGAACATGGTCAACAAGTTCCTGTTCCTGCTGAGTCGACGATTTAAAATATTGATATTTTTGAAAACTGGCTCGAATGACTGTCCCAGATGTTGTGATGAAGGTTCCAGCGATTGCAGCACATATTTTGTGCTCGTGTTTTATTATAATATTTGAAGCATTTTCTTCACCTTTAACATTTTCGGATTTTTTTCGATAAAATGGGTATCTTGACACATAACAAATTTGACAGGGCTGGTAGCGGATTTATGGATAAATAATAGTGACTTTAGTGACTAAAATAATAAAAATAGTGACCAAATAGTGACTAAATAGTGACCAAATAGTGACTAAAAAATTATCAAATTATAGTGTTTTTTTAAATCTTTCATACATTTGTTGTAGAAGTACAGTAAAAATAAACTAAGTGATCACTAAGTTGTACCCGTCGGTTCGTTTTCGAAAACCATTTTCACAGGGCTGTCGTCCGACATCCTTACGACATGCCCAGACCATCGTAGTCGACCGATTTTTGCGATGTGTACGATGGGAGGTTCTCCCAGCAACTGGTTTAATTCGTGGTTCATTCGCCTCCTCCACGTTCCGTCTCCCATCTGCACTCCACCGTAGATCGTACGCAGCACCTTCCGTTCAAAGACACCAAGGGCACGTTGGTCCTCCACTAGCAATGTCCATGGCCGTAGAGAACACCGGTCTAACTAATGCCTTGTAGATGGTCAACTTTGTAGTTCGGCGAACTTTGTAAGCGTCCTTTGGAGTCCAAAGTAGGCACGATTGCCAGCCATAATGTGCCTTTTGTATTTCTCTGCTGGTGTCGTTATCGGCGGTCACCAATGAGCCCAGATACACGAATTCGTCTACTACCTCGATTTCATCACCGTCGATCTGAACTCGTGGTAGGAGGCTAACATAGTCTTCTCGTGAGCCTCTTCCTTTCATGTATTTTGTTTTCAACGCATTAGTCACATCCTACCCAATCCTATCAGCTTCAGCCTTAAGTCTGATGTACGTTTCCGCCATCGTCTCAAAGTTACGTGCTACGATATCAACGTCGTCTTTGTCAGCTCTTCGAATCACACCCTTCAATGTAATGTTAAACGACAAACACGTCAATCCATCACCTTGTCGTAATCCTCTCTGAGATTCGAAGGGACTCGAGAGTGTCCCTGATACTCGGACAACACACATCACTCGATCCATCGTTGCTTTGATCAGCCGCGTCAGTTTTTCCGGGTTTTCCTGTGCTAGAATTACTTCTGACATATCATGCTTCTCTATTCATTGTTTGAGCAGTTGCCATGTGAAGCTGTTTTCACTACCTTAATCACCTGAGGGTATTTAGGCTCGCCTACAGCCGCTTTCTTAGTAAAAAAAAACTGGTTCCAATACTCTTCAATTCTGTACTCGGTTCTCGAGGTCAGCACTTCGCATTTTAACAAGTTCCATTCGTTGACCTGAATCGGAAGTAACTTGGCGATTTTCACAACATACTTGGAGCTTTCACTGGATGCAACGGCTGGTGGGTTGAGGCATTGGCAATATTTCATTAACGAATTCTGCAAACCAGACTTTTGACGAAGGGCTACGTCTTTGTTTTCTATACTGCTACAATCAAATTGCGACCGTCACGAAAAGTGGTCAGGTTTTGAGCATAATATCTCAGTCATTTTTCAAAAGATTATCAAAATTTTTACACCAATCGATCGGAAGTATTTCTACGCATCAATTTCAATACAGAACATCGTTGATTTCGGGCCCCATACTTTTGAAAAATTCATAAATGTTAAGCCTTGCTCTAAAAAGTATATTAACTCCTTCAGGCCGAAACGGTTATATAAGACCCCAAAAGGATAATGGCTGTATAAAATCACACAGACTGAATAAAAGTGTACAATGTCTTCTGCAAATTTGTTTTCCATAAATTCTTCTATCTAGAAAAACATATGAGTTTAAGGCCTAATTGACGACCTAGAACATCCTGAATATGAAGAAGTTCAGAAAGAAATACTAAATGCCTTATTAATAGTGTAAAGCGTTGTTTTAGACTATTGTACACATGCATTTAATGCGTTTAATATTTTTGTATCTTTCGGAGATGTCCTTGGTCATCCAAAATGTACTTGAGTTCAGAAATTCAAATCTACAGTTGTAACAGTAGCTTTTAGGGCTTTGTAAGGTTACGACATGTATTCAAACATATTGAATAAACCTTTTTGAAGGTCAACAATCATTATTTGATAACTTTGTGATGTTCTTCGTCATCAAAACTGTCCTTGAGCTCAGAACATAAGATCTACAGTTGTAACAGTAGCTGTTTGGAGTGTGTAAAGGGACAATATATATTTGACAATATTGATTGAATAGTGTGAAAATTGTAAAAATAATGATGTAATATGGGACCACGTGCATTCGCATTCAAGCTAATCTAGAGTGCTGTGACCGAAAAGCGCTCTGTATTTGACAAGTTCAATTGATGTAGAGGCAGCGTTCGCCAGGGCATCTAGTTTTTTGGTATAACTTCTCGACTTTTATATAGTCTTGCCAGATCGCTTAATGTGGTTGACTATTATACAAGGGATTTAAAAAAAAATTACAATCGGCGATGCGAAAATAGTGACTTTAGTGACCATTTTCCGAAAAATAGTGACTTTAGTGACTTTTGGATGCAAATAGTGACTTTTTAGTGACTAGACTCAAAATAGTGACCAAGTCACTAAAAAGTGACCCGCTACCAGCCCTGCTTGGGAGGTCAACCGATATAATGAGATATCTTGGGATGTTTTAGGTAATCGAAACTGCCCTTGGGTTTAGAATTTCGGGTCTATAGTCATTAAATTTTCTTTTTTAAATTTGAGAAGTGAGGATATATATTTAAACACATTCTGTGTGGCTTGTGCACACTAACCTGTCTTTTTTATTTTTTCTTTGTGTGTTCTGGCTTCTAACTTTGCTTTTGGTTTTTATTTTAAAGGAAGAGGAGTACAAATAATAAATAAAATAAATAAAATAAATATAGACACCACAGAGATAATATGTTTTCTTTGTTGAAAAAACTATCTTTCTTCAAAAATTTTATTTTTTATTTTATTTTGGTTTTGGGTTTAAAAATTTTTTTTTGTGTGGTGTGATAATTCTAGTTTTTGTGGGTTTTTGATTTTTTTTATTATTTATTATAATTGGCTTAAGTTCTGAACTCTTGGGCAGTTTCAATCATTTCTTTGTTATTGAGCACCAAATCAATCAGAATTCCCCAAATTGCTTGTATGAATTAGGCCTGAAAGGGTTACTTCAAAGACCATTGCATTGTACCATCTAAATGGCTTACATTTAGTATCGTAGTCCTACGTCATCATTTTGAACAATCCGATGGGGCTGTACGAGCGGCTGGATGGTCATGAAGAAAATGAATATATTTTTTGGCTCAGGAAGTACTAGCACACCGGTCCCAGGCATAATGATTCACCTCTAATAACGTAACTCACACCAACACACCCTCAAATATTCTGTCAAAATAACATGGCGAATCAAAACAAAAACAGATACTAGTACCGAAAGGTACCGAAAAGCGCAAGAATGTATTGCAAGTGAATCAATTTCAAGTTACTAGTTTCGTATTGATATTGTTGACTGTACCTTGTTGTTTTTGATTACATGCTTACCAACAGCAACGTAATGCTTATTTCCATTGTTGAAAAAGTGCAGTTTGTCGATCTCCTTTAATTTCACCAGCTCTGCCATTGCTTCATCCCTAACATAAACTTTTTCCGCAGGTAGCAAGTTCTCAATATTGGCAAAAATGTCCTCTTAAAGTGAAGTATTCGCTGGCCACACATTGGGTTTACAAACTCGGCCGACGATGGTTCGCACCAACCTTTTCAGATCAGCGTACATTAGATGTATGAGTGGTTCTTCCCTCTAGAAGAATTCTTAGAAAATCAGCATTGAAATAGATCAGTATGGTTATCAATAACTCACAAACTTTATCAAAAAATTTAAGATCAAATTCTACCTAACAAGTTTTACATCTTTGCCAAAAAACATTCGGTTTAACAGCAGTCAAACAAAGTCAGACTAAACAATTATTTATTGATGAATTATGATTTTTTGTATCTACTGTATCATAAACTAAGAATATTTGTCTCAGAAATGTCCTATAAAAAATAAAAAATTTCAATGTACTTTACGAATTCTAATGCAACTTTGAAATCTTAACGCTTTTATAAACTGGTCGAATTGCACTGTATCCCGATTTCACCTATGATCGAATTGAGGTCGCTTTACTGTCGGGATACGAACAATCAAATCTAGATTCACAATTCCTTAATGAGTAAGCGAAAATATGTCCTTTATCTGATTTACAAGTCGTTCCCACTTTTCTCGACTATTTGGATACCAATAGAGTAGTCCACTTTTGAAAAAACTGAATCTAACAAAATACGTTTGAAAAGAAGTGAGTGTAAATAAAAAATGACTTGATTCTTTTATGTAGGTTTTTCAATGGACATTTTATTTTTTTCTAGTTTTTGACGTAGACTACGTCTTACGGGAAGGGTAGGGTGTCAATTGAAAATCTAAAAATCAGCGACCGTCACGAAATATCGTTACAAATTAAACGTCAATAACTTAATTAATGCTCAATAGATTTTCAAGATGTTTACATCAATCGATTGGAATTTTTCCTGCGTATCAATTCAATTATCAAACATTATCCGTTAACAATTTCAAGCTGTTGAAAATAACTAAAATATGAGGTGATGTTTTATAATGCCGCTTTTTCAGAGTAAATTTACTAAATGCACTGTACTTTACTATCACAGATTTCAAATGTAAGCAAGGGAGGTCTCATATGCAGCAGTGAACGATATAAAATGGGTACATTTTCGCAAATTTTCTCATTCGTGTTGCTGAACTGGAGCTGTGCGGAGCAGCGAGCCAAAATGAATTAACAACTGGCGCCGGGAGATAGCATGTACCCTGGAGGGTGCACTTGCTTCGTTCAGCGGCAAGACGCCAATTTGGATTTTGCAGCTGGCTGTGGCAAGCACCATAGAAAGTGCACTTGCGATCTACCAATTGGACAGGTAGCTGATTGCCCTGCAGTCTGTTATTACCAAGCCGTTGGCTACGCAACCGTTGCTAGGCAGCCATACATTATGCTGTAGGGTGCTAGGCAGTCGGTTGCTTGGGCAAATAATGTCTTTGTAGCCAGCCGGTGGGTGCTACTACTAGGGGCGAAATAAGGTGTTTGTGTGTGTGTGATATTTGGTAGATAATGGCTTTGTAGCCAGCTGGTGGGTGCAACCACGAGGAGCGAAATAAGGTAATTATGTGTGTGTGATATTGGGTAGACATCTTTTGGTAAGGCACAGAGAGGGTTTTAATTCCAATGCGGACCGTTTCAAATCCGTCCTTTTCAGGACGACCAATTTAATTTTGAGAGAGTTTGTTTGATTTGAATGTTTGGTTCTTACCGATTGGCTGACAGCGGTGGCTAAAACAATATTAGTTTTCTCTTTGTTGCATACCTTGAGCATTTTGTACAATTTACAAATGGCTACCGTCACGAAAAATTTAAACACCGGACGCTAAGAATTCGATTGTTTCTTGATTGATTTATTTCTTATCAAGAAATTTATACGATTGCCATTCTATTTACTAAGGTATATACAATTTTATAAATAAATAAAATAAAAGATTAATATATATCGCATATATATTTATCAATTGGTGTATGAAAATTTTAAAGAATGTTGCGTTCTGGCATGTTTCAAGAAATTCCCTATCACGAACAATTTTTTGATTCTCGAACATGCACATTTCAATGAGTACTGTTATAAATAGTTATTCTGTAGTGTTAACGATTCGCGTTGAATAGCGTTTTACTTCTAGGAAGAAATAAGTTTTGAGAAACTGTGAAAGGGTGAATAAGTGCAATGCCTATTCGTTTGATGCCGACCGTTTGCGCAAATTTCGGAAGCGCGTTAAGATCGAACATTCGAAAAATCCTCCGATTTGACCATGTACCGATGCCGAGCGAACTCGAGGTTATCGGGCAAAACTGGAAGCAACCAGAGGTACCAGAGGTAATGCGTTGCTAACTACTTGTCGGAAAGCTAGAGAAGGGCCTTAAACTCGAAGTGGTAAATAAAATCGAGTGGTCAACCAACTTGACAAAGTGCAAATACTTTTCAAATGCTTTCTAAAGAATGTACAATAGATTTTTGCTAACATACTTACTATCTAATGCTGGTCTAACGATCTTTGAGGACAAACAACAACGCAATTTTGATCAGACTAGGCCTTACGGCAAGGGTAGAGGTCAAATCAACATTTAAAAATAACTGAAACAGTGTGAACTCTTAAAGCTTTATCATTTATCGATAAATTTTCGAGATTACGCGGTATGGATAATGATCTCCAGCTGGTCGATCATATCAACACAATCAATACAGGCAGCACAATTGTTACCCTTTCATCATACTAACATTCAAACCAAACGCCCCTTTCCAGGGCTGCCAAATAATTTCTAAGAAGCGAATCATAGCATGTTCTAATATACTTTCTCACTTATTTATGCTAACCCAACGTCTCATTAGAACAGTACACTACGAAACTAATCAAACGGGTTAAAGTAGTCTACGTCAACCGGTCGTGTGTTAAACACAACCCCACTGATTTTTTGTGTATATTACTCGACTTTTATATAGTGTGGCCAGATCACTTAATTTGGTTGACTATTGTACAATAGGTACAAGTGATTTTTAAAAATTTTTTAAAAAAGGGGGGGGGAAAATTGTGTTTTGTGGTGGATATAGGGGGTTAAACCAAAAAATAAAAAAAAACCAAAAAGGGGGCTGCCAGCCGCCCCGCGGGGGCCCCCCCCCGCTCTTTTTTGGTCTTTCTGTTTGGGGGGGGGGGGGGGGGGAGGAAAAAAATAAAAAAATAACTGAAACAGTTTGAACGCTAATAGCTTTATCATTTAGATAGATTTTCTAGATTTTTGCTACAATCAATTGGAGTTTCTCACGACTGTCAACAATCAAAAATATCATTATTTATTGACTTCGAACACCCAAACAGACCCTGAACAATCTATAACGATAAGGATAATGGTCGCCAGCTGGTCGATCATATCAACACAATCACTACAGCCAGCACAACCGTTGCCTTTCATTATATTGACATTCAAACCAAACGTTCCTTTCCAGGGCCGCCAAATAATTTCTAAGAAGCGAATCATAGAATGTTCTAACATACTTAGACATCATACTTTTCACATCAACAAGAAGTCCTACGTCGACTTTGCAGCTATGTCACTGACATAACTCACCTTCTAGTTTTTTTTTAAAGGGAAAAATGTTTTTTCAAAAAAAAAAAAATTTTTTTTTTTTAAAAAAGTGTGTAAAAAAAAAAATCAGCGGCCACAAAAAAAAAACAGAGCGAAGAAAAAAAAAAAAAAAAAATGTGGGTTTGTGGGTTTATTTTTTTATATATATATTTTTATGATAGTTTTTGCCGAAACCCGGGCGGGGGGTAAAAGAAGAAAAACAACAAAAATTTGAATTTTGGGTTTTAATTTTTTAACAGGTGGAAGGCGGAAGAAAATTCTCTGTTTGTGTTTTTTTTTTTTTTTTTTTATAAAACAACCATTATGTAAATGAGAAAAAAAAAAAACTTTCTTGTAGTTCTGCATCAATACTCCTTGCCACCCTGTCGGGCTATCCCTTGTAGTATTTCGATACGAATTTGACTCGTGTTTATAAACGATCCGCATTTATGCATTTAAATGAACCCTAATAACAACTAATCGTTCCTAAATTATCTGGAACCAAAAAAAAAACAACTACAAATAAAGAACTCTCTGGAAAAAATGGTTATAATTGGTGGCAAATTGATAAAAACGATAATGGGAAAAAATACCAGTAAAACATCATAGGTTTCGGTGAATACAGAGTTAGTGATAAACATACTCAAACGAGCATCTGTACGTTCTCGGTACACCTAGAATCGGAGTTTGAATCAGGGGGCCTTTTTTAATCCTAGCTGTGAAACTACGGTCCATACAGCGTAAAACTCGACCTATAAACTTTTCTGCAAGCACCCTTAAATGGCACGAACACGTAATTCAACGCTCGATTGTCTCCAGCCGTAAGCGGAGATCACCCTTTTCCGAGCAATACGAGATTGTTTTTTATGAATTTTATTCCCGGTGCTTGAAATGAATCACGAAGCTCAAGTCTAACTGCATCGGATGCAATCGCCCTGTGGACGTATCAGCTTTGTTTAGAATTTACTTGTGGGTTGATGTCTCAACCGAGACGCATGATTCTTTAGTTAATTAAGAGTCCAAGTCTTGTGGGTGATTCAGACCTTCCACAAAAAAAAAATGAAATCCGTTTCCGAATCTTCTCACTTTTTCTTGGAAAAATTGGATCAATCGGCGTGCGAACTGTTACTTTGATGATCATCTACGTGCTACGCAGGAGAAAAGAGAGAGAACATGCAGTGGAGCAACGGGGGGCGAGGATGGCTCTACGTGACTCCAGAACATTCATCCATTGTTTGGAGTTGTTCCTTGGTTGGGATTTGAAAACTGTCGAAATATTCCCTGGGCATCGAATTTCCCATAACAGACCGCTGACAGTAGCGTTTCAACGGAATTCCTATTGCATGAGGGATTACTAATTACAGCGGAAGCTTTCGGTGATGAAATAGCTTCACTTCCCCTCTTTGCCAACTGACGCGTTTGCTGTCTGTTGGTTTCGTTGTTGTTACTGCTGCTGCCTATTCGTGATGCGGTGTCGATGTTTACGTGTGGGGTTACGTTGTGCCTCACGGCGGTTGCCAGCTGAGCTGAGATGCATTTAATCAAGTCACACAACGATCTATATTTTTTTCAAAATGTCCTTAGGATGTTTTTGTTGTTGGATATGCTCGGGTTTAGTTGTGGATTTGTTGACAGACATTGAGAGATTGAGAGAGAATTCAACTAATCCAATGCATTTTCCCGAAACAAAAACATACCATAGAATATTGAAGACAGCGTTTGACAACACTGTGATTCCGCATGCTTTGGTGTGCGTTTGTTCGGCTGTCAGTTTATGGGTGTGTATCTGTATAACATTTTAACAGCTACTCTTCTTCCCAAGTACGGCTAGCGATTTCGCTATCCCGAGCGACTTCTTATCCACTGGCTAGACATACCGGGTTTCATAGAATTAATTCAGGATCAATCATTACCTAGCAGAAGCAGCTTCACCTCGCTGGCCGCACGTTCTCCATCGGCTCGCAGCGCTCGGTCAATGTTTTTCGAACGTTCGATGGCTTCCTTATCTCTACTCACTGCACAACCCATTTTTGCTTCACTCTTCTTTCACTTGTTCGGCTTCTTTAACCTCTTCTTAGCGCTCGTGGTTTTCTTCTCCACCAAACTCACTGTTTGAATCAGCACCAGACCCAGCACACACCACCGTAACAGACACTGGAAATTTCACTTGCTTTTCCTCGATGGTGGTTGTTGTAGGTGCCCCAAGCAGTAAGCTTCAATGGGGACCTAATGCTTCGGGAGGATCTCTCACTACACGGGGAACACACTTGTTGAACACTATGCGCACGCTGAAAGCCCTTTCTGATGCACTTTTGTCAGCTATGTTTAAACTAAAAAAAAAAATAACTAATAATATTGGGAACCAAACCCAATAATCCCGGAGAACAACTAATAACAGCGCGGTGAAGAAGAAGCACAGGGCACAGAAGAACGACAACGACAACGACGGCGACGACGCATGGATAGACGACGGCTGGAAATATGGTTCTCTCTCGCGGGACTCGTTTTTCGCTACTGATCGCCTTGCCTTGCTTTACGTTTACTCGCCTTGCCTTGCTTGATGTGTTGTGAGTCACGAAAGCAGTAATTCGGTATATATTTTTTTCTGTTTACTTTCGCCCGTTGCCGTTAACGTTGTGTGTGTGTATCATCCTCGTCGCCACCAGTTGGCTGCGTTCGTTTAGCGTGTTTCCAGCTGGAGGAATGTTTTCCAGTTCGGAATATACTGTGGGCGATGATTTGAAGTGACAGTTACTTGGTTTGATTCCGAGAAGGAGTTTGCATTTGGTATTGGTCGAGGTGCGACTCTATCTTAGTAGATAGATAAAAGGATTGTTTGAGTTTTATGCCAGGGATGCCAGATACTTTTTTCAAAAGTCTGTATCAATCTCATTGAAATGTCTGTATTTGTCTGTATCAGGGTTTTCGTTTTGGTTTTAAGGTGCTTCAATGGAAAAAAAAATGTTGAAAAGCGCTATTTATCCTATTTATCGATGCTGACTAACGAGTAGAGATGAGATAATGTTTTGTAAACATCGCATAAACAAAAACCTAACGCAAAAGAGATTGCAGTTTCAAGTTTTATATATAGATGTCAACTTTCATTGTCATCATTGTCATTTTTCCAACACTAAATATGAACAAATTAAAATATGTTGATCTTTTACATTTGATGTTTTGAAAAATTCTTGGCAAGTCGCTTATTATCATCATTTATAAATTTAAGGAAACACCTTCACTTCACTACTACAATATTAAATAATTCCAAAGGCTTGAGCTACATAAATTTTGCTGTAAATATCGCTTGTCAACAGAAATTTCAAATTACATGAAATTTCAACCACTCCGTTTTGCTTTTTGTGCGATCTATCGTACTCTTTGGCCGAAAAAATGCCATTCATGGTTTATGTGGCAGTGCGATTGCGAGCATTGGTTTTATTGATAGTAAATTGAAATAATTGTATGATGTAACATATGTTTAGAGATTTCAGCTCTCTTAGGGGCTGCAGTTCGTTGAACTTTGCTCTTTTTAAAGGACTTTTTCTGAAGATGGTATATTTTTACATGATCACAAAATTTTAATGAATCGCGAAGGCATTTCAGTATTAATAAATTCGGACAGTCGTTTTTAAATAGTACACTAACAGAATGCTTTCCACCATGCATAACACTCGCTCCGTCTACACCGAACCCTATTAACTTCTTTTTGTACAAAATCAAAGTCTTCATTAAACTTAGTAACAATGGTACTGTATACCGTAGTAGCATCCGCTTCAGAAAAGCTCGAGTACGTGATAAAAAGAATCTCGAATTGACAGTTCATTGCTATTCCAATAGAAAGTCCTCATTACTAAGACCAATTGACTCATCGATTATAAGACTAAATAGTTTGGACTGCATCATTGCCACCAATTTCTGGTGATGCGATTCGCCAGGGAAATTCGTTATCATGGCCTTATTTTTAGTTCGTTTCAGTGCTACATCCTAGACAAGGGTCAAATCAGTGAAATCAACCTTATAAAAATGCCAGGCACATACTTGTACTTCTACGTCCCTCACTGGTTTTTTTTTTCGCCAACAAAATGGTCCAACTTCAGACAGTCAATAATTTGCTTACTATGACGTATGTGACTTCCCCTATCGCCATGTTTTTTTTTAATCTAGAAATTCGCCAAAATGAATGTCTGTATATGTCTGTAACATTTTCCAAATGTCTGTATAATGTCTGTAATCTGTATAATGTCTGTACGCATGGTGAAATGTCTGTATAAATACAGACATGTCTGTATATCTGGCATCCTATGAACGGTATCATGACCGTGACGGTTGACTTTGTTTTGAAAAGAAAACAGTGTTGCCGCAGATGAAAAATATTAAGAACAAATCTGGTAGTGTTGCGAGATTTAATTTTACATAACAAATAGATGCGATAAAGCATCAAAATCGTGTAATATTTAACATTTTTTGCGGAGTCCTTCATGTGCATTGGTTTTTGTTACATTCATGCAACTTATTTTTTTGTTCTGTTATTTTTTGAAAAGTTATATTTTTTCTTCATTTGTTGTTATTAACCATTAATATTATTCAACTCGCGTTTTGTGAATAGTGTTCTGTTGTCGTCCGCTTTGTTCTTTGGTTCTCATCGGTGCCCCCCCCTATCCCTATATGCACCTTGGTTTTTATTTTTTTTGTGTATTTTTCTCAGTTTATTTTTGTGGGGGTTGGTTTGTTTATTGTCTGTGGGGGGTGTTTTGGGGGGGGCGTGGGTGAGGTGGTATTTTATGGACTAAAAAAAAATGTATTTGGTGTTGGTAGGAATACTTTATAAAGGTATGAAGGGAGGTTGGGGGGGGGGGGGGGGGGTGGGGTGGGGGTGGGGGCCCGAATAAAAAAGTATAATAGATTGACAATCAAATGTATTGTAACCATACAATATAATCAATAGTATGTACAATTGATCGTATTGTTCGCGACAATAAGATAACATTAGGACTTACTGTTTCTACAATAGAATCTATTGTAAATTGAGGCATCAACAATAGAATAAGGGGGTTGTTTTGTATCTTAACAATAAAAAATATCACTTTTTTCTGAACAAATTTGAGTTAATAACTATTAATTGTATTGTTTCACTATTGTTGGAAATTCTAGCAAATGGGGTGTATAGTAGATCTATTGTAATTACAATGTGCTTTTTTTATTTGTCTGACATCAACAGTAAGATTTATGGTCGACAATACATTCTGTTGTTATTGTATATTATTAAATTGTAATTGTATTGTTATTTTTATCCGGGTGGTCTTAGGGTTAGTCTATGATGTTATTGTGCATCTTATTTCCTTGATTACATCAGTTTTAAATACATTAGCAACAATTACATTGACCTGTGTTACATTTTTTTTGCTGTGCGGGCAATCTTGGATAAACAACAACAAATTTTTTACAATGTCACATTTCATAACAAACTCAAGTCTTCTAATTAATTAATTAATGAGTATTATTTATATTATTAATATAATAACATATATTTCAGGATAAATATGTTGCATAGCATATCACTTCGCTAGGCATGAAACATCAGTAAGTTTGATTTTTATTAGACCTATGATCCGGAAATGGATAAATGGACCTAGATTCAACCAATCCATTCAAAACGACTTGGTGCTGGCGTTACCGCAGTCAGCAAGTTACTATATCATTGTATCAACAGTTGGAGTGGGTTGAGTGGTACGATTTTGAACTACAGACATGGTAACTAGTTGCACCAATCAAAATCGCCAGAAGTGGCTTGCCGTCGACGGTTTTGGATGGGACGATGGACGATGGACAGACATTTTTGGCACCTTGATTTCGTAAAGCACTTGGTTTACTTTTTCTCAGACCATCTGGCCTAAACGCTAGATTTGATGAACGATGAAGCAGATCAGAACGAAACGATGAGCCCAGTTGAGCTTTCCCGGTACGAAACGGTTGTGAATAAAATTATAGAAATTCCTTCAGCAGAGGCGACACAGTTTTTCTAACCATGACATTCTCAACGAGTGATCTCCGTTTGCAGGCAACATTTTTCCACCCAGTCATCGGATTCTGTACAGATGTTGTCATGGCCAAACGGTGGCTAACAGCTGCAAATCTTGAGAAGGCCATGTATTATAAACTGTTGCACAACTACGGAACACTCCAGTTGGTACAGAGTTGTCACGGTTATCGGTTTGAGGAGTTCACGCTGCTACGGCAGACGCGAGATGTCGTATGTAAAGCAGTTCTCAGTGCCATCGACGAGGACGAGAAGAAACGGGATTTAATTTAATAAGTTATATTCAATATATATTGCTATAGATCTGCATGTACTCCGGAAAAATTGCAAAGTTGCTTGAACAAATAAAGCAAAAAATTCTTCTATCATTTAATCCAATATTTTCCCCAAACAGTAAATGCCTTCAAAACAGCCTACGACAAGAAATTATTTTCACATGATTCACAATATTTATACGTATAAATCAACACTAAAATGGTTTGTTAAATTTTCTGGAAATGATGCCCCACACACTGATCACACATAGAATATTAATACGTGGTTGGAATCCACCCAGCTGATGATTGTTGAACATCATTTTATGCTGTTGTTGTTGCTGCTGCTGCTGCTGTTGTTGCTAAGCTGCTGTCCCCGCGGCTTGCTGGGCCTGTTGTTGATAATCCTGTTGATTCAAGCCGTTCCCAGGTTGCCCACTCGGGCCGGACATGCGCACCCTTTTAGTAGCACTGTGGTCCATTACACCTTGGTTCTGCGCTTGCTGTTGTTGATGCTACTGCTGTTGAGATTTCTGGTTCTGTTGCTGTTGAAAGGGAAATCCTTACTTTACAAGGTTTTATGGTTATTGAGAAAAAGGTTATAGGTGTGGATTAAGTCTGCCTGCTGCTGATTCTGATGTTTGAGAAATAATAAAAAACAAAAATTAAAATAATTGAAACGAACTAACGTCTTCAAACCACTTAAATTTGACTGCTGTTGTTGGTTTTGTTGAGCTTGCTGCTACAGAAATAAGAACAAATTTACAAATGTTATTGTGTATAATTGAACTATATTCTTTCGTTGGCCTGTTGGTTTTGTTGTTGTTGTTGTTGCTGCGTTTGCTTTCACCTTTGTCGTCCTGATCTTCAGCGGTGATAAATTCACGCTTTGGATAAGGTATAGGGCAGCCGGCAACGACGTTCACCGTAGGCATGGGATCTTCCGAAAAGTAGGGATCCAACATTGCCTGTTCCGAAGTAACGCGCTTGTTCGGATCCATCAGCAGCAACTTTTGTAGCAGGTGAAAGGCCTTACTATCCGGTTCGAGCTTAAGGATTCCATGGGAGCAAACGATTAATAGACCCTGAAAAGAGTAAAAATGTAAATGGTAAAATTGTCTTTGGACCTTATTGAATTTTTTGAAATAAAAACTTAAAAATGCTTGCGCTATAAAATGTTACATGTATTTGACATGTATATTTGACATGTATATAAATAAGCCCTCTGTTGAATAAATTATTCATTCTGCTTTTAACCACTAAACAAGAAGGAACCCGCATGAACACTAACCATAACTTACCGTTATCAAAAATGGTTTATCTTCCACCTCTTAACGTCACCTGTTATGGTTATGCAACTTTGTACAGACGACTTATGATAAAGTTTTAACTTTATGTCATATGGTGTCTCAGGCTTGGATGTTAAAAACAATGGGTTGATAAGAACCATCACCATTAAATTTTTTTGATTTCTCCAAGAAGACTGGAATTATGCATAATTTTTGCATAAAAAGGTTTTATGCAAAAATTCCTAATTAAGTTATACGTCAGAAAGTGAATAAATTTTAGGCATTTTGCAGCATGTGAAAGAGATTAGAAACTATGCATTTTTGGATGTGGTTGTGCTTAGAAACTAGTCATTTCATGAAATGAAGATGAGATAAGAAACTCAGCGCCAATATTTCAAAAGGGTGGACTTGCTTTTTTTTATAATCAACGACATTCCCTTTCGATTTCTCGCAAAAACCCACACATGCAAATCAAATACACCGTAGTAGGAAAATGCTTCTTCTTGCAGTTGGGATTGTAGATTTGTAGGATAAAGTTTTGATTTCCGAGAAAGCGATGGTTATAGTAATTGTTTACAGCAGATTCGCCCTTTTGAAATGCACTGAACTGGTCTTAGAAAATGGCTCTAGATACAGATTTCAGTTTATTTAAAACCTTAATATACATTTAATTTAAATGATTAATCTAAATAATTTAAATGATCCATCTGAAACTGAATCAGCTTCCATTGATTCCGTAAATTTGGCGCACATCAGGCTTACAGATTGCCTCGCACTGTGAGTTTTCGTTTTGAAACAGAAAACTTCGATAAAATCAGATATTTTAGCTAATCAATAATCAATAAATAATCTAATAAAAATATTCATCATAAATACACTGAATTGTGACGAAGCCAATTGGAAATATGTATAAAGAACTTTAAGTACCTCAATCCAACGAACTAATGGAGATGCTAAATAAAGGGTGATACGGTCAAAATTTGGTCAAGGGAAAACGCGTGTAAATCGGTGAAATCGTTTATTTAAAAAATCAAATTAAATTTCTTTTTCAAGTTCAATTAGTATAAAATTCAGGAAAAATATTCAGTTAGGCTTCCGCTTTTCCAAATCCGAAAGGCCGGGCCTTACGCTTGACCCCTGCCATCAGATTTTGTACAGCCACCTTGTCCACCTTCTTCGCCGCAGAAAGCCAGTTTGCCTTGAACTGCTGCTCGTCCTTAGCAGTTTTTTTTGGTCTTCTTTAGGTTCCGCTTGACAATAGCCCAGTATTTCTCAATTGGGCGGAGCTCTGGCGTGTTGGGAGGGTTCTTGTCCTTGGGAACCACCTGCACGTTGTTGGCGGCGTAACACTCCATGGCCTTTTTACCGTAATGGCAAGATGCCAAATCCGGCCAAAACAGTACGGAACAACCGTGTTTCTTCAGGAAAGGCAGCAGACGTTTATTCAAACACTCTTTCACGTAAATTTCTTGGTTGACAGTCCCGGAAGCTATGAAAATGCTGCTTTTCAAGCCACAGGTACAGATGGCTTGCCAAACCAGATATTTCTTTGCGAACTTTGACAGTTTCGTGTGCTTGAAAATATCTGCTACCCTTCCCCTTCCTTTTGCCGTATAAAACTCCTGTCCTGGAAGCTGCTTGTAGTCGGCTTTGACGTAGGTTTCGTCGTCCATTACCACGCAGTCAAACTTCGTCAGCATCGTCGTGTACAGCCTCCGGGATCGCGCTTTGGCCGTCGTATTTTGTTTATCATCGCGATTTGGAGTCACTACCTTCTTGTAAGTCGATAGTCCGGCTCGTTTTTTGGCTCGATGCACGGTTGTAGACGATACACCCAGCTTATTTGCGGCATCTCGGAGAGATAGGTTAGGGTTTCGCTTGAAACTACCGACAACTCTCTTTGTCGTCTCAGAGGCTTCCGGTTTTCGATTTCCCCCCGATCCAGACTTCCTAGCTGTCGACAAACGTTCCCCAAACACTTTAATTACATTTGTAACGGTTGATTTGCCAACTTTTAATGATTTTGCCAACTTTGCGTGCGAGTAGCTCGGATTTTCGCGATGCCCGAGCAAAATTTTGATACGCTGCTCTTCTTGCTTGGACGGCATTTTGACAACTGAAGAGTGAATTCCAAAATCAAAATAGGAGCAACATTCTACACACACACCTTCAAAATGAGGGGTGTTCAGGTTTTTTAAATGCAAAATTGAAAGAAATACGTCAAGTTGATATTGACCAAATTTTGACCGTATCGCCCTTTATTCCCACCACCGTTTTTGTTCGAAAACCAGGCCGTGGAGGAATGGATGTGTCTCCGCCTCTCACGAACGGGGGTAAAAACCCCCGCCGGTGAACTTTTTTCTCCATAATTTTTAGTTATTTTTTTTTTTTTTGTGGGGGAAATTTTTTATTTTTTTGGGTTTTTTTGTCGTGGGTTACTTGGGTTAGTGTGGGGGAGTATTGGATTTTGAGTTTTGTGATTTGGGGAGGTGTATCTTGGGCGTTTTTCGGGTGTTGAAAAAAAAACAAAACGGGAGCGGTATCGGGGGTTTGTAGGGTACGGGACGGGAAGGGGCATGAATGTTGCAGCTCAGTTGTTTTTTTCTTGGGAAAAAAAAGTTTAGAAGAAATACTTTTCTTTTATTTTTTTTTTTTGGTGTTTTGATAGGATTTTTTGTTGTTTTTTTGTGGGAGGGTAATACTATGTTTTATTGGTAGTAAATGTAGTTGGGTTTGTGGGTTGGTGTTGGTTGGTTGGTGGGTGATGAAAATAACTTATTTTTTGGTAAGGGCCGATTTCTTCAGCTACACTTAAATTTTAAACAAGGTTTAAGTAAATTGTAAACCTAGCTCAACGTTTTTCCGATTTCTTCACAAACGCTTAACCACTAAACATAGTTTAAAAATGATCGGGTTTAAAATAAGCGACATTTAATTTAAACGGTGGTCTGACTTGGTTTAGCAGCACTAAGTGTGTGAAATGTCAGAATATTTATTCATTTCTTTTCTTCACTCTAGTTTGTGTTGGCAATAACTTGTAATTTGAATCAGTTTTGGAAAATTTAAAGTTCAGTTTTCGGAAAAGATTTAAAGTTTGACTGAAGAAATGTATAAACAAAATCGACACGTTTGGGATGGGTTGTATTGGCGATTCCTAGAGAACGATGATGATGAATATGAAAGCATCGAAGGTCTACAATTGGCACGTCGTCAATACAAAATGCGTGCTCGCATCACTATTAACAACTGGGACGATAAGGATTTCTTTATGAGATTTCGTCTTCAGAAAAGTACTGTTTTAATTGTCTTGGAAATTATTCGCCCGGATTTAGAAGTCGATGAAACCAGGTTAGTATGTTCGTATGTTGATGTACAACGTGAATATGTAATCAATACTGAAATTTCGATTTAATCCATATAGATCACGACACATTCACCCATTAGTGCAATTATTGGTAGCCTTGAGATTTTACGCTTTAGGATCGATGCAGATCGCAATTGCCTATTTTGCCGGCGTATGTACATCATCTGTATGCCGCATTATTCGACGTGTTTCGCTTGCTTTAGCCAAAAGGCGTCAACTCTGTATAAGGATGCCAGAAACTCAAAGTGAACTATTTGCTTCAAATCGTGATTTTTACGCAATTGCGAAATTCCCACGGACTATTGGTGTGATTGATTGCACACACATTAAGATACAGCCACCTGGAGGTAACCATGCGGAGAACTACCGAAATCGAAAATCGTGGTTTTCCCTAAATGTACAAACAGTCAGTTCAGCAGATTTGAAAATTTTGAACATCGTCGCGAGATGGCCAGGAGAATCGCACGACCAACATATTTTTAATAATTCGTCACTAAAAATGCAGCTTGAACGTGGTGATTTTAGACGCTTCATAATAGTTGGTGATTCTGGATATCGTAACACAAATTTTTTAGCCACACCTTTTCTTCGTTGCAATACAACAGTTTAAGCTTTATACAACGAAAGCCAAATACGTACTCGCAATGTTGTAGAACGTTCATATGGTGTACTAAAGCGTCGATTTCCAGTTTTGGCGTTGGGGATGCGCTTGAAAATACCAACTGTCCAACTTGTTATTGTAGCTTGTGCTGTATTGCATAACATTGCAATTGATAGCAAGGAAAGGGAACCACCTACAGAAATAGATGGATTTGAAGAAATCTTAGCTGCAACTGATGTTCCAAATAATCCAAACATAGAAAGGAGTACAATCGGATGTGTTCGTGATTTTCTGGTTCAAGAATTTTTCTCACTATTTTAAACTACTTTACTTACACTACTTTAACAACTACTTCATAAAAAAAATTTATGTAATTACTATTTAGATGACTTTTGGAATAAATGATTCAGAGTGTGAATTGTATCTTTTTATTTGAAATCAATGATTTGATCCGAAGCAAAATGAGCTAAATATAAAACTCATTCACTTTCTGAACTTGAGCTACTGATTCGTCTTCCTGTGCTTTTCTCATACATGGTACTTAGAAGTTTCATCCGCATCGCATGTTCTTCCCGCATGTGTTGATAGCGAAGCTGTTGGGATTGTAGCTTCATTTTCTTGGTTTGGAGAGAAATATGAGCTGATTCAAGTTCTATTTTGTTCTTCTGAACATTGAGTTGGTGGACCTCTTCCATCATTTCTTGATCACGCTCTAGCAACTTCTTTTTAAGATCCGATTCGATTATCGACGTTTGATGCTTTTTATGTGTCTTCAAGGCACTGCTTTTGGGCCTTTTTAACATTGCTGGGTTGTACTGCTCCCACATTTCTACTTTCCGTTTCTGAGCAGCATCAATGCTCTGACTAGAAGCAGCATCTCACCTGATTCATCAACAGACAATGGAACGAAAGGTATTCTGGAAGTAGAATAAACCGATTCGTTACCGGTTACTTCTTGTTCAAGCAAGTTATTATTTCCACTCAAAATTACTCCTGTCTCTTCCAAATATTCGACCTCATATTCGTTGTCAGTCGTTACTTCGTTCACATTATCAGAAATTTCGGACATCTTCGGAAATACTATAGTGTTCACATCATAATCGTCGTCATCGTCACATATCGCTCGAAGTCCATTGACAGACAGCGCAATAACATCTCGAAGTGCAGCATGCACCTCAGATTTTGGCCGCCATTCACTTGGGCCTGGACCACCACCTGTTAGTTTTCGTGACATCCTTTCCTTAGATGCAGCCTGACGAATTTTTTTTTTTAATGTTTTCATATTTTTTTCTTTAATACTGCTGCAGTTCGGACCTATGTTATATCAAATAAATTCATTAATATAGTTTTGTACCCGATTTATAAGTATCAGCTAACTAAGAAATTTTTCACTTACCTTGTTCAGACAGTTTGCATTGAACTCAATCGTAATATCAACAATCAATATGCAACTAGCGATTTGAAATTGGTTCACTGTTGTAGAGCCCATTGGTCCGAAGTTCACCTTGAAGCTAGCACCTAACTATACACATTTGCGCCTTTGTTTTGATTTGCTGTGTTGTTTTGACAGAATTTTTGAGAGTGTGTTCGTGTGAGTTCATTATTAGGGGCGTATTATTAAGCTTGGGACCGAGCTTGGGACCGATGTGCTAGTACTGACTGAGCCAAGAAAAAAATCGTATTTGTTCGGGACCTACTGGTCTTAGAGTTAGTCTATGGTAATATCGTCCCACGCACTAGTCTTATTGTCATTCCTCTGAGTATCGGTAACCTTACATTCAATAACATCTTTCCGATTCAATACCAATCTCACTAACAGTTCCTCCTCTGGATCTGAAAAATTTGCTGAGCGAACACGCTTCTTGTTCGATAATGTTCAAAGACATTTTTGGTCCTCTTAAAAAAAGTACATTTCTGATGGAAAAACACTGGAATGATATTGGAAAACAAGGCAAACCGAGTTTACGATAAGCGGCTTCCAAATAAGGCTAAGCAGAGGTGAAGAAATGAAATTCTTAAACCTGGCTTTAAAGTTATGCTTAAATTTAAGTGAAGCTTACGATAACCTAAGTTTATGTTTGTAGGCGGGACTGGTGAAGAAATCGGCCCTAAGTCGTTGCAAAGAATTCGGATCATTAGCAGCAATTCGTTGTAGGGAGGACGTAGACCAACGTTTAACTTCTTGTGCTAGACATTCCGGAATTTAACGTTCCCACCCAGCAATTCCAGGATCTAAAATGAGTGGATTAAAGCAGGTAATTAATCAGAATTCAAATGTAACATCATTTTACATACTCGGGTTGGTCCAATAACGATTTCTGTTTCGTTTCCACTTCTACAGACCATGCCTAAACTTTCTCCGAGGCCTGAAAGTTCACCGGATGCTGAAGATTTCTTGGAAGTTTGATTGCTTGAGTTTAAAGTTGGGTACTTAGCTTGCTGGGTGAACCGACTTGTATCCTGAACGTTAAAGGATTGCCTCATACTTTTTGAAACCGCTAGGATGATTTTTTGTGGCCCCATCTCCTTGATGCCAATAACGATAAACGATTACATACTCGTGTGCTTTTCAGAAATCGCAAACGTAATTTGTGATTGGCCCTTGGTCCCTTTCATTTCATGTATCGTAATTTTTGAACACATCTTGAATTGTCAAGATTGACAAAGAGAAACGTCAGTGTGATGTACGTTTCCAACGTATATCAAGTACAAGGTATTATAGTCGCTGCAATGTTTATGTAGTGGTACGAAAAAGACAAAAGCAAAAAAAAGTTATGAAATGTCTTCAGAAATGCATGAAATTTAAGCAGTTTCGATTCAAAAGCCAGCCAAACGCATGTTTCTTGGTTGAATTTCTGCATGTAGCTATTAAGTAACTCTTGTACGTTACTTAAGTATACAAATTGATTGGATGAATACGTTATTACTGAATATTTTTGAGTCAATTAGCGCTGATATTTGAGGTGTTCGAAAACGCGATAATGATTGTTTCTCAATTTTGAGTATAACACTTATTCAGGCATTTTTTCTGAATAATTTTATGAAAAAGCTTTTTTTTTAAATAAAGTTAAAGTATACCAATTTTATTATTGTAATAAAATCTGCATGCGTACGCAAAAACTTAAGAATTTAATTTTTATGATTATGATTATCATATTGTTTAATTTCACTTGAAGCCTGGCTAGAATCACTGTTTCAGGAAGATCCACAACGATATAAACTCGAAAATTAGATAAAATTTGTACAACTAGAAGGAACTTCGCGGTGTCTCATTACAAACATGGATGTTTGTTTGCCATCCGGTTTCACTCACATTTGAGTAACATTAACTCAAAAACGTTAAAACCGAACGTACACTAAATTGAGTTTCATTGACAAAACTCAATTTGAGTAATCCCCGTTTTATTTTTATTTTGGTATTAAAACGAGTGTCGAGCCCATTGTTTTTCGAGCATTACTCGAAAAAAAAAAGCATTAAAAGCAAGATTAAAAGAGTTAACGAACAAGAAAATATTTTATTTTTAATTTCCCATAATTCATAAAATTCATTTTTTCCGGCTTATAGCCCTGTATGAAGCTGGCAAGTAGTAATTCTTGCCATTTTTACTGAAAGTAATTTCGACAATTGCTCCAGTATAGGTGAAATGTCAATCTTCCTTGCAAAGTAATCGAACGGAATATTATTCCACGAGAAAAAGAGACAGCCCCATTTAGTCTACATGAGCAGAAGGTACTGACGTTATGTAACCGTCTTCAGTTTTCCCTACTTTTCAACTGCATACAAGGTAAGAAATTTACTAAAAAAGTTCAATTCAGTGGACGCAGTGGTTCTTCACCCCAACAACAAAAAAAGAAATCTCGACAGTATAAGCATTTCTTGACCATTACTTGTCCTATGCTAATGCACATTACTTTTGAGCTGAATACTGGCCTTATCCAAGAAATTTTCCTCCACGGTGGAAAATTTTGCAGGATTTTTTTTATGATTATATTTTCCGAACGATTGAGAAAATTTCACTGAAGTTTGGAAAAAAATTGTTCTACGATGAAGCGTTCTTGAGTTATGAATATTTGAATTTAGTGAGGTTCTTGAAAATCGGAAAACTTCAATTTGCGTTTTTCAGACCAAACCTTTACGATAGTAAAATAATCCCCTAATCCTGAAATTTATTTAGTTTCGAGTTGAACTAACTTATAAACATTAAAACAAAAATGTATATAAATGAGTCTTTTTTCGTTCCGCTTTTTTTTATTTCTCCGTTGATCCGCAGTAGTGCCCGAGTATGCTCTGTAATATGTAAGTATAATATGTATATTATGTTTTAATAGTAAAGAGTTGGTGGATCGAAAATTACATTTGTAAAATCAAACGACAAGGCAAGGGCGATGAAATGCTTGCTTACCTTTTTCAACACTAAAAAATTCAACCACATTGTATAAAAGCCATTTTGCCAATAAGTCCAAGCAAGCAAAATAGTACAATCGCTGTACCTATACATACCGCAAGCTGTGTTGTACGAGTACATAACGCAGCTATTTTTACTGCGCACAGCGCCATGTTCAGATGACGGTAATACTGACAACTAATTTTGACAATGTTTTGGATAAAAACAAAGCAAACAAAGAATATCGGTGCTATTTGAAAACGCGAGTTTGAAAAGTTTATTTTATGTGAAAATGACTTCCGTAGGCGTTGATAATAAACGGAAAAGGAAAATTACCGTGCTTGACAAATCGGAAATGTACATCGTAATCGAAGTGTGGAAGGAAAATGTGGAAGCCCTTCGCAGCACTTCTAAAAACTCGCATATTTACAAAAAAATGTGCGAGGAGCTAAAAGCCTATGGTTTGGCACTAAGCCCGGAGGAATTAAAAAATCGACTCAACAATCTTACACGAAAATATAGGTACATATAAAGCCTGGTATAAAGATATAGAAAAAAGTTCTCAGATTTTAATTTTTGATATGTTTATAGAAACGAAATCAATGCGATGGGACCATCAGGAGGATCTCCTTCGACCTGGGAATATTTTGAATCGCTTCACAGTTTTTTGCGCAGCTACAAGCAGAACAAAACCAGAGAGCTGATGGACGAAGTAATTGGATCAGGTATGGAAGCACTTATTGGCTAAAAATTCGTTTCGATGTCTTTCTTTTTTGCTCGGGTTTGTTTTAGTGACTGATTACAATTTCCGTGGTTCAAGTTTTTCAGACGAAAACAAGAATTGGGATAATTATCTGCATTATAGGTTTATAATATGATTTTCACGAAGCAAACTATTGTCGTTTTCGTTTTTGAACCCAGCTTCAACCTGGATCGGGTATCCAAGTAGGGTCTGCTTGTTTTCTAACAAACGCCAGTTTGATTGTTTATTTTTATATCCTGGCTCGGGTTGAGGTTTGCACTGCAAAATAATTACTGTTCGCACTAGGTTGGAACCTGAGAGTTGGAACTAGTTCCAATCTTGGGTAAAAACGAAAACGACATATGACATGATAATTCACCTTCATTCTGTTTCATTAACTTATTTGGTTTATATTATTGATCAAATATATAAAATAGAAATAGCATATATGTGAAAATTGTCTATGTTGCTTTTCCAGATAATGATTATCATGAGGCTGAATATCTCATCGATGAGGATATTGGTGCGGACGACTTTCCGATTACTTATTCTGAATCTGCTACACCTCCATCTACACCATCGCCATAATTGCGGGCGAGAAACTCTGCACCTATGAAGAAAAGAAATATTCAAGAAAAGATGTTAGAACTTGCAGAGAAGGAGAACACCAATATGGAGAAATATCTGGAACATGCGAGGAGGACGGATGTTGAAATCATTATGTTATTGAGGAAAACAACGCTTTTATGAAGCAAATGATTGATAAAATGTAAATCACATTTTTGAAAATTATCCGAACAAATAAAAAGATACTGAATTTCAAAAATTCATCAAATTATCGATAGCAATAAGGAAAATAACAGCTTAATTCTAGATAAACATTTATATAGGTCCTATATGCTTTGATAGATTCTCTTCGTCGATTTTTTCTTGAGTAAATAATTTAGATGCATTTAATGCTTGCATTTTAGATCTGAGGCGACAGATAATAACATGTTTTATCGAGACAAAAGCCTATAAATATTCATTGAAGCGGTGAATATTAAAAGATAAAGTCAATGAAGAGAATCGATTAAAGCAAATAGGATATTTACCAAAGTGTAACATCAGTGCCTGGTACCTATGCTCTCCGGTTGTGCCATCCATTTAGCGTTTATATTGTCATTGCGATTATTACACAGATTATGTAATATGCAGTATGCTTTAATAATCACGTTGGCATGTGTAATATCGACTTCGAAACCTTTACCAATTCTTCTGAAGCGGGCCTTAAGGTGCCCAAAGGCGTTTTCGACAACACGGCGGCATGCTGACAATCGATAATTAAATAATTTCTCATGCTCTGACTGACTTACAGAGAAAGGGAATGGCTTCATTGTAACGTTAGAAAGCCTAAATGCCGAATCACCGATTAACAATATCGGTATCTCAATTCCTTCTATAGTTTTGGAGTATGCCTTAAAAAATTCATTCGAACAATGCATTTGTTTAAGTTTAAAATTCTCAAAGATCTTCGAGTCGTTCGATCGTCCTGGCACACCTACGTTAATATAAGTGAACCGATATCGGTAGTCAACTGCAGCAAAAAGAATGACTGAATGCCAAGCTTTAAAGTTGTAATAATCTGCTGCTTCCGATTTTGGTACATTGACTTCTATATGACATCCATCAATAGCGCCGTAACATTGTGGAAACCCTAATGTTTGGAATCCTCCGATAATTTCATCTAATTTTTCTGGCGTTGGAGGGTAAGCATTAAATGTTTCATGTTGTAGAACTTGTACAACAGCCTTGCAAAATTCTAGAGTCAACTCCCCTGCAGTAGTTCTACCAACTCCAAACAAAATGGCAGTGGTTCTGTATTCTGCAGATGAGCCAAGAGCATACAGCGCAATAGCAATACGTTTGTCTAAAGGAATTGCCAGGAATTGCAAGTATCTTCTCTACGCAAGTGCTGTAATCGTTTTACCAAAAAATCAAATGTGCATCGATCCACACGAAAAGTATTTTTAAATCTTCTTTTGGAATATTTTGGTACTTCCTCTTCCCAAAATTGAGAGTTCTCCACCTACAATGCATGAAAATAAATTTAACAGGTTTAACTCTTATCCAATTACATCATTCATACAATCGACCAAGGCCTTCGATGTCGTTGCTTTAATGTAACCGGAAACGTTAATGCCGAAGCATATCTTTTGTGTAAAATTCTTGAATTCAAAGCTAGCATTTTGTATTTTCTGCTTTGTTTCATCAGAATTTGAATTTTTAAGTTATTTTGAATAATTTTGGCCTGACAAGTGCTCCTCATTTTTTAAAATAATGATTTAATAACTTGGTTAATATACAACACTGGAGAGGGACGACAAACAACAAAACAAAATTATTGTCAGTTTGACATACGATAACTACAACGTACAGAGAAACATGTGTGTCACCCTACAATGGTACATGTACAACGCTGTACAAGTACGACAGTAGTACAATTGTATGTCTGTCAATGATATTACGTACACGTTTTTCATCGGCGAAATACGTAATTTGGTTTACTTTTGACGGACCAAGACGCATGGCAACACGTTCCGAAACTTTTCCTATAATAAGGACAACACATGAGCTAAATAATAATTTTAAAATAGCAGATGAACTTACCACAAATAAATTTGTGATCGTTGGGTCCATTTTCTCCTGGATAAACCAAAGTACCATCCTCATTGCGCATTCCTTTGAAACGGGGCGTAGGTCTTCATGTTACACTCATGTTTCTCAAACGGTCGGTACCGAAAAAATGGATCGCCAAGTTGGCCACAAATATGCTGTCTGATGAAGACTGATCATCGATTGCCTTTAGTTCTTCTAGCGTGATATCGATGGCACTATCATTCGTGAAGGAAATCTAAATGAAGAAAATAACAGAAATCCGGAAAATCTAAAAGGTAGAAAGTGCATACTTTCATGATTATTTTTTATCGCATATCGATAAATATATAAAATCTATTGTGTATTACAAATTTCTGTTCATTTGCTTTCTTGGAAAATGATTATTCACAATGTTAAAAAATACATAGATAATCTTATCGATGGGATTTTCCGGTTTTCTTTCAGGTCTTGAAGCTCTCGAGATAGCGACAAAGTGTGGTCGTCACGAGCCACCTTGTTTCTATTCAGATCAGAAATAACTTTTCGTAGCCGTCTTATTTCCATATTTCTTCTCGACAGCTCTCTTTAAAAAAAAAAGGACATTTGTCACAATCATCCACAACGCTGTATCTCACTTCTTTAACCGCTTCCTCTTCTTTTTCCGCATAATCACAAACCATTCCTGGACCATTTCCCTTAATGTTGACGACCGTTTTCGTTATTGTGAAAATTAATTTCTGAGTTATGCTTTGTTCATACTACAGCGTTGTAACATTATACAAGGCTATCTTGATGACATCTTCCTTGTAGATAATTTTCAAAACACCCTTGTATTATGTTACAAGCCTGTAGTCTGAACAAGGCATTACTTTTTACAAAAAAATTCTGTGAGAAGAAAAGGGACAGTATACTGTAACCGGCCAGTACCCATTAATGGGTAAAATATCACCCATTTCGAACTTACGTGGGTTAACTCCTTTAATGGGTAAAACGATTTTACCCATTAACGGGTAAAGAGCCTGTACACGGTAGGAACTGAAAACCCATTAATGGGTAAAATTTCACCCATTTTTCAAACCTATATTTAGCTGTCAAAAAATGGGTAAATAAAAATAAACGAAAATGGGTAAAATATTACCCATTTAGATAATTTGTTAGTGAAAAATATATGGGTATTTCTTTACCCATAAATGGATATTGCAAATATTATAACTTTTCTTTTGTTTGCCCCTGCAATTCACCATCCATCTTACCTCTCATCGGTTTCCCAAAAGTGATTGTTTACGGATTGACCTCTTGCTTGCCCCGATTTGAACTCAATAATACGCTGGACAATGCATGCTTCTGGTAAGTAGAACTAGGTGTTATAAATATGTACGGTAGAAGAATAATTATTTATATTGCAGGTCTGAAACGTCCAGTGTCCGACTACGATGCCTTCATCCAAGATTACATTGATGAGCTCAAAACTCATGTCAACCGATTGCTTTTAAACGGGCCTTAAGAATCCAATTTATTTGTAAATTGTGTGGAAATAAAGAAATAAAGCCTAAGTTTCATAAAATTGTTGCTTGTGTTTTTTCTTTATACGGTATAGGAATCAAAAACTCATTAATGGGTAAAATTTTACACATTTAACAAAAAAAAGAATATCCATAAACTTCATTTACCCATCATTGAGTATATCGCGCAAAAGTCAGATAGTGGGTATTTGTTTAACCATTTTCCACAAAATTTAATTTTTAGAGATGGGTAAAATAATACCCATTTTTTGACATTTTTGTCATATACCCATAAATGGGTGAATTGAGTTTACGACGCATTTAATGGGTTGACTCCCTTTTTGGGGAAATGGGTGAAATTTTACCCGTTAATGGGTTTTTGATTCTTACCGCGTACGTCAGGCTATCGGGTATTTTTTAACCATTTTTCAAAATGTTTGTTATATGGGAAATGGGTATGAAATACCCATTTTTTAAAACGTTTGTTATTTGGAAAATGAGTATGAAATTCCCATTATTCAAAATGTTTGTTATATGGGAAATGGGAATGAAATACCAATTTTTCGTGATTTGTTTTTTCTTGCGATATTGAATAATGAGCATTAGAATAAACATAATAGATCGCAATAACCGTATATGTATTTCTCGAGTAATTCATGTTAAGGGCCTAAAAGACATTTGTAAACAATGACTTTAAATGTCGATTTCTCTTGAATCTTAAATCACTCTCGTGAAATGAAATGTTAGTTTTACCATATGGAGTAGCTGGATATAGTGGGACTCTCGTGCTTCGTGAGAGATCATCGTTTAAATTCATTGTATACAAATGGCTTTTAGGCCCTAATCATGAATTACTCGAGATTTGTATTTGTGTATTCGTAATGAGACAACCTTTAAGCAAATACCTTATTATGACTTGATTACATGATTACTTTAAACGATGCGTCTAACAACCAACCTAGCTACCGGAAGCTCTAGTTTAAACTCATCAATGTTCCGCGCAGATACTCGGAAGTTCGATTCTATTGATGAAATTAAGGCGTTTGATATTATTTTATTAAATTATTAACGTACCTCTCAGTTTATGGAAGATTTCGCTATCCAATTTAGTCTTCAGTTCTTCAACGTTCTACGCGTTTTCGTGGAATGGATTCCGACGCGAATTTTTTATTTTTATTTTTCGAACAGCGCACTTTCAACTATACAATGCGAGCCAGGAGAATGCTAAATAGTGGGTAGAAAAATACCCATCTTTTGGTCTCTGATTTAAGATAAAAAATGGGTAGTTAGTACGCAATATTTTAATTTTAAAAGTAACCATATTTTGACAGCTTTATATACTATCGAAAAATGGGTACATTTTTACCCATTAATGGGAACTGGTCCGTTACAGTGTATTACAAATGAAAGAGAGGCTGTTTTGAGCGTGAATAAAATTTCCGTGAGTAAAAGAGATAGAAGTACAAATGAAAGAGAGGGTGTTTTGAGCGTGAAAAATTATTTGCTGAGGCGTGAGAAATAATCATTTTAGTATCAACCGCAAAAGGAAGAGGATTCCAGTGTTGAAAAATATAATCGGTCAAAAGCCCTACCAAGACGATGGCCGGGCACAAATCCGACGTCAAATGGGACAAAATAGTCGGTGAAATTGACGATAGTGAAAAAGGACGATATCGAAACGCTGGAGGAGCCAATGCGTAAAACTCCAAAGGAGATGAACGTCAGTCTTTGCGACGATCCGGATTACCTGGTTGAAGAGGACCAGGATCCGAAGGGTAATGTCTTTTATTGCCTTCTTTTTTTTTTTGATGAATATGTATTAGAAATTTTTTATGTTGGTTCTAGCATCCTTGGAGCAACTGGGTTTCTGCGCTGCTGGTGAAGAGGTGCTCGAAGAAGACATTTCTAAGAAGCCATCGATAGTCAATTCCAATGATAGTGACGGTAACAGTCCGCTACACAAGGCTTGCTACGATAACAACGTGTCCATCATATTCAACAACAATAACAGGCCATCGTTCAGTCCGTCTTCTCCGTCGTATAGCTCAACCTCTCCGGCGTATTGGCCAACCTCTCCGTCGTATAGTAGAACCTCTCCGCCTTGCTCTCCGCAGTTTAGCCCATGCTCTCCGTCGTATAGACCAAGCTCTTCGTCGTATAGCCCAACCTCTCCGTCGTATAGCTCAAGCTCTCCGAAATATGCGCCAACATTCCCCAACTATACTGCTGCCACCCAACCCCGAACCAGTCCTGCATATTTGCCAAGCTCGTCCCAAAATTCTCCGAACTATTCATCGTCCTCGAGATATTTACCACCCTCACACAGCTACTTTTCAACTTCTCCACAGTACTCCTCAACTAGTCCGCACTATGCACCCACATCCCCGCATTATTCGCCGTATGACGATAGCCCTGAAGATTAGGTGTAAGCCCTTTACTTGTAATTCTCCTTGATTAACCTATGAATATTCGTGTATGGATTTTATTTCTTCAGCTATTGGAGCCCAACTTCTACTACTACAAGACCGGTTTTGTTCATGGGCAGCGATTGTTAACAGCGTGGGATGGCAGCTTCTCCATGTTGTAGTTCTTTTTATTATTTTCATTTAACTTAAGTTGCTGATCTAAATAGAGTCTGTATCATTTAAAACGCTCTTTGATAACTGGTAGCGAATAACTAACATGGCATGATTCGTTTCAAATAAATATTAATAACTTATTACATTGTATAGAGTCTTTTAACATAACATTGCATTGGAGAAGGGACTCGAAGAGCGGGGATAGACACGAGTGGCACGATCTTCAGGAAGTGTCCATCTGTTTGACTTTGCCGACGACGTTGATATCGTAGCACATAACTTTGAGACGGAAACGTACATCAGACTTAGGCTCCCGAGAAGACATTGTTATATCCCGTTCGCACTACACAGTATATCAAGTAATATGGAAACTGCTTCCAAAACGTATGTCACTCAATGCCTCGCTGCGATTACGATCCCGCCGTTCGGTTCGCTGCTGTTCCACAGTTCCAGAGTTTGGTTCATTCCACGAGGTACAATTTGATTGTATTGTTCGATTGTGAACGGGTCCCATTCGCCATTTGCTGTCGACCAAAGATTTCATCCATTCAGCGCTGCGTGAATAAAGGTATGCTTTTATTCTTTGGAAGTGCCTACCAGCTGCATCCTTCCACAGAACAGCTATCGTTCCGCTTGTATTTCGGCGGTAACACAGGAGGTGTAGGTGTTTGGTGAGTCAAAAACTCTCTCTCTCTCTCTCTCTCTCTCTCTCTCTCTCTCTCTCTCTCTAGGTCCTTTTCCTTGCCACAACCATTTTGCTCTCGCCTTACTTGGTGCAGCCATTCCGCTCCTACCCTTAACGTCATCGAATTCAGTAGTCGCCGACATCGGATCTACCCTTCTCCGACGCAGGATTACCCGCCTGTAGATAGTGAGCCATTTAGCTCATACGTACAGACGCAATCGACTCGAGTAATCCCGACTGCGAAACTACCATACACCAGAGATCGACAACCCGCTACTCCATTCAACCACTCGCTTCTTGATTCTCCAGCCATTTTCGCTGTAGAGCCGACATGATTTGCGTAATGGCTCCGTTGATCGCATTCCAAACACTTTCGTCACGACACATTATATAGACGACGTTAACTGGGCTGGTATCGGCCCCACTGATAGCAAGCATCTCGCTTCTCAATGGTGGGCCAAATCGTGGGCAGTCAAAGACTACGTGCTCCGGTGTCTCTTGGACATCTGCACACTCGGGACAAAAGGGTGACGCTGCGTAAGGTAGAAGTTTACCTCTCCGTGCTTCCTTTTCATCCAGATCGACAAATCCGGTATGAGCAGGTGCGTCCATCGACTATTCATACCCGTGTCCCATTCTCACCCCGTTGCCATTTAGTCATCGACTCCACTCTCACCAACTTTTGAACTCCTCTGATATTTCTCCGCTGGTAACATTCACTGTCCTCCGCGATAGTGATGCCAATCGGGATCATTCCGGCAATTACGCATACTGCCTCCTATGAAATAGTTCGGTACGCACTCACGACTCGCATGGCCATGAGCCTGAACGTCCTGTTCAACTTCGCCCGGCTTCGCTTGGTCTCCAGCGCTGCGACCCAGGCTGGACATCCGTATCATCGATGATGATACACTAGCCAGTGAACGCCGCTTGCTACGGCTAGGTCCGTAGCTATCCGGCATGATCCTGGCTACCGCATTCATGGCCTTCGCCACCTTCCCACAGGCATAATTTAGCCTGTCGTCGATCATTACACCCAGATACTTAAGCGCACGTTTCTAAGCTAGCCCTCTGATGACGATTTCTGCTCGCTGTACCGCTTCGCCATTGCTGATCATCAGCACCTCCGTTTTGTGGTGGGCTATCTGCAGTTTGAACCCCTGCATCCAGTTTTCAATTATGCCGATTGCTTCGGTCGCCAGCATTTTCACTTCTTCCAGTGTTTCGCCTTTCACTTATAATACGATGTCATCCGCAAAGCTAACGATCACTATGCAGCTTCACTGGGCAGCTTCAGCGTCAGCACCCCGTTGTACATCCCGTTCCAATGTGTTGGGCCAAGGATGGAACTTTGCGGAACTCCCGCCGTAATATTCACCGATTTCCGCCCCACGGAGGTCTCGTAGATCAGCATCCGGTTTTGAAAGTAACTCTTCAAAATTCTGCACAGGTAATCAGAGACCCTCATTCTGTGCAGCGACTCGGCAATAGCCACCCAGCTGGCACTATTGAAGGCGTTCTTAACGTCGATCGATACAACAGCGCAATATTGATCGCCTCTCCGCTTCTGTTTGGACGCCTTTACGGCCACTGTCCGAATGGCATCCACCGTAGACTTCCCTTTCCGGAAACCGAATTGCATCCTCGATAGCCCATGCTCGCTCTCAGTAAATTTCGTCAGCCTGTTGAGGATGATTCGCTCCAGAAGTTTCCCAAGCGTATCCAATAGGCATATTGGCCTATACGTTGCTGGATCCCCCGGAGGCTTTCCTGGCTTCGGCAACAACACTAATTTCTGTATTTTCCACCTGTCCGGGAAATGGCCTTCCTCTAGACATTTCTGTAACACATCGCCACTTTCAGAGCCACGTTAGGGATTCCATCCGGTCCGGTAAGGAAGGCACCTTAAGCTCTTTCACCACTGCCATGAGCTCCTCGTTCGAGACTTGCATGCCCTCAACATAACTTCTCCCTTCCTCGCCGTACGGTGTACGTGGCCACGTCGTTGGATCGTGTGCCGGGAAAAGTCCATCTACGATAACCTTCAGTTTTGCTGGACAAAGCTCTGCAGCCATTGATGGGCCTTTGATCTTCGCCATGACAA
>JAHHFK020003259.1:0-145429 GCA_024533555.2 Aedes koreicus
AGTTATAATCAAGTTTCTGGAACTTGTTTAGACGGTTCTGTGCTGCTCGGGTTCCCTAGTAGCACACTTGTTGCCATTTGATAACATTAATATGACTTGATAAGTCATAACCAAGTCACTAAAACTAATAATGATCGTAGCGTGCTACTTGGGTTATGGACTCACGCACAGACAAACACAGACATTTTCCTACTGAACTGTCGAATTGGTCCACTGTAACCCAACAAATTGAACAAGATTCATGAGTATTACAATTGACCTTTTAAGATATACACCAGACTCTCAGGCCTTAAACTTCACAGAAAAATATTCACTCAATTGAATAATAAATTAAATCGGATCATAGTTTTCCGTTCGACCTCTTCCGGAATAATCAGAAACATCCGCCCAGCTGCTCTCTTATCGCCAAGTTTCCGCTTCAATGGATGGATAAGAGCCACATCGTTACTGCAAGGCCAGCATGGATACCACTGGAAGGATACTACTGCATCCAAAACACTGCCGTTGGCGCTGACGTTTTCAGCGGACCATCAGGGAAGCAAGGGAAAGCAGGACAATTGGAAAATTAATGATCAGTAAATAGGCCAGCATGAATGGAGCCTGGTCTGCAACTAATTGATGATGGTTCCCTGCGTGCTGGATGAAAAATAAATCCAACGATATGAATAAATGAACATTGAAAGGATTCAATGGCTTGTCGTTGAGTACTCTGCTGCAATTACAGCTTTTCACAGTTCATTGAGGGTTGAAGAGTTCATTGCGGGTTGGTGGGTCTGCGTGAGTAATTGATTCTATTTTGGTCATATGAATAAAACATTTGAATGTTTTTTTTGCTACACATATGTTGGGGGGTCGAAAAATTGTACCTTGGCTAAAACTTAGAGCTCATCCTTGAAAGGTGAGCCTAGAATACTTTCGTATTGCAGCATTGAGGGCAATGAAATGAGGGTTTGATATAGGCAGCAATGAGAACCAAATAATTATAGGAATATTGGTGAGATCATTCAATATTTTATATTGATTTGATAATTGATAGTGTTTATTCCCGCAAATTGATTCTCAATCTAATTGATTTGAGAATTTTTGTTCAATATGTTTATGTGAATTTAAAAAAACATCATTTATTGAAGCCTTCTACTGCTATGAAAGCTAAGCATGATTTAAATTTCTATCGCATCACAAAACAAAACACTTTTCCAGTCGAATTTGTCTAGCTCGGCTCACCTGTTACTGCGGAAAATGATAACAGCCGTAAGATCCGGAGGCGTTTTATCAACTGGAAGTCGTGCCTAATACGAACTCCACAAGCAGCTGCGGCCTGACTTAGCTCCTGTACGAAGTATATCCTGTACAAAACGCTAACAAGACCGGTTGTTCTTTACGGGCATGAGACGTGGACAATGCTTGAGTTTTTGAGCGACGGGTGTTAGGGACCATCTGCGGCGGAGTGCAGGAGGAGGGAGTCTGGAGGCGGAGGATGAATCACGAGCTTGCGCCACTTGCAGGTGAGTTCGTTTTCGTAAGATGGTCAAATCTGGACGTATACGTTGGGCGAGAATGCCGGACAACTATCCTATGAAAATGGTGTCTGGTTGGCACAAGACGACGGGGGCGCACAAGCAAGATGGTTTGACCTAGTGGAGGAAGATCTAGGGAGTACAAGGTGCCCAGGGGATTTGAGAGCAGCAGGCATGAACCGAAAACGTTGGAGGGATATTGTGTATCAGGTAATGTTATGAATGACGTTACCCGAGCAGAACACAAAAGCATATGAATACCTAATTTTGATCTTGATAACTGGCCTTGGTATTAAAGAGCTCAGATTAAGAGGTAAAATACCTAAGCAAAATACCTAAGAATTGCAAGCAAAATGTCTCTAGAATAACTAAACTTGATATTCCGGATACCTGGGTAAGTATCTGGTCACCTTAGAGGTATTATTTTGGTATTGTCTTACCTCAATTCGGTATTCGCATGACATTGTGGGAACAATTTGATGGTATTATCCTCAGGTATTTTACCTCTTAATCTGAGCTCATAAATACCAAGGCCAGTTATCAAGTTATTCGCTTCTGCTCGGGTATGGAAAGAAAATAAATAAATAATAAATAACTATGAAATGGTGTCTGCATGTAATGATTAACCTCAATACTCAATACTGTCGGATTCTGATGATTCTTTTGGGATTTGAGAAATACACATTTCGAGGAAGTACGATGTTTGCTGGGTTAGTAATTTCTACAATAAAAACCACATTATAATAGTATGCAAACATTATATGGTACTACTAGACTCCGTGTAAGTTGCAAAATTTTCATCTTGTGAAGTTTTCCGGAGTTGCACTTGCACTTCGGTTGTGAGGACACTAACATTCGAACTTGAAATTAAAAGGCGGAATTCAATGAGAACTAGTGATTCGATAGGTAAATGATCAATAATACCGAGCAAAATCACAATCTGACAACATCTCTCATTTTGGACAATTTTCCCCGATTTGATTTAAACAATTACTTTCAAGCGTATTCTTCTACAAACTTTCAAGGAATCCCGGCCAAAATAGATACTACGTGAACCACGTTTTATTCTATAGATAATTTCCACATTTTCCAGGCATTTTGAGATTTCCTGGTGTCCCATGATTCCTGGTATTTTATGGCACAATGGTCAATACTACCCTTCGCTAGGTAACGGTTTTCTCGTACCCGGATGCTGGGGTGATAAGAAACTCGTATTATTTTCCAAAAACCTTGTTCTGTCATGTCGATTACCTACGATACTAGAAGAACTCTGAAACTGATTTTAGTGAAAAAAAAAAACCGTTATTTATAACGTTTAACACGCATCTAAACCTCAATCAAGTCAAAAGGATCAAACAAGGATTCATGGACGCCCGAAATAGGAACAGAACCCGATTCATCATATTTTATCTCATTCATCATTTACCTTCACTGGCACTACTGCTGGGATTCTGCTGTTCGTCTGACGCCGCTGAGTTGCTGCTGCTGCCGGTGCAGTATCCTTTCGCTGCTATTCGATGCCAGGGATCCTGAAATAGAGCCCAGGAAAAAAAAACGAAAATTATTTATTGAGAAACATAACCATTCGGGAAAACTGCTGTCCTGGCTTAATTTTTTTTCCCTGCTTTGGGAGCAGCAGCTGTGGTGAAAAATTGATGATGTAAAAAATCCATTTAATTACGGTCCCACGTGTGTCGTCCTCGTCACCGTTATTGGTTTGGGGAAGCAAATACAGACCACGGTGGGGGCGGAAAAAAACTCAATCTGTGTTGGCGCCAGACGTCGTCTGGATGTCCACCAGCAAAGGAAAAACAAAATAACAAGGGGAACCACATTTACGGGAAAATACCCACTTCCATTTGGCATAACGCAAACGTTGGTGGTTTTGTGCGGTAGGTTGGTAGGTGTTTTGCGTTAAATATACACGAGGGAATCCATTTGAGCTCGCGTTTCGAGCCAGTGCACTTGTTTACCAGGTTTTGCAGAAGGTTTCCCGGAAATGGTTGATATTTTATTGCGATGGGTTTGGTTTCATTTGACGCTGGATTTGAGAACTGATATTTCCGGCAATTCAAGACATCATTATTTTTTTAAGGAGCGTCATCATTATCACCGTCATCATCAAACTTTCAAAGGAAGTGTATTAAGAAACATCAAGCATATTAATATACAGCATCACACCAACCGGGATGAAATGTGCGGCTAGAGTCTTGTGTGTATGTATATATGTAAAAGATACCACTCATCGTTGCAGGCACAGCCATAAGACAGTGGATCGTCCTCTACGAATGATTTGATCAAGTTCGACATCTGCCTGTATTCAATTTAACACTGTCTGAAGGGCCAAAAACGGATGGGCGGACGCGTAAGCAGAGACACTTACGCGTAATCCGCGGGATAATGAGAATCTCCTTCCAATGCTAGAATCCTACAACCTAATGTCGAACAAGCCATCAAACGTGAGGACTTCCCAATGAGTGGGTAGAAGAGCTCGCCATCAATTCACGAATTGTTAATGACAGGGAGTTGGCAATTCCACTCTCCCCATCCAAATCGCTTCAATCCGGTGCTCTGATGGTCCCTTCCCAACCCTTTTAACTAAATAATAAAAAATATGTACGTATTTATAACATATGGGTCATAATCAGCAGAAGTGAAAAGCATTTATTAATTTTGATAATATCCAATGATCTAATTGAATAGAAAAGAACCTTGAGCTACAATGACAAAAAAATAGCTATACTATCTGGAACAAACTTCCTTGTACCCTTGAAGCAGATAAAATTTAATTATTATTATTATTATTTTAATAATAATTTCAATATGTTTTTAATAATATACAATGATGAGAATAATACGCGGTGCAATAAAATACTAAATAATGTATATATAATTATAAAATGCAGCCGTTTGCCTCTTCGGCAGCGGTGTAGCAATCCCCACTAATGCTGAAACCACACGGAAGTCACCAGGAACTGACAGACAATCTCCGGCACCCAATTGTTCTTTCCATAATTGGGACGCACAATGGATACCACCAGGACTCCCGGAAAAGGAAGTGTCACGTGAATGTGCGAATGTTCGAACAGCGTAGAAAAAATCGTGGAAATCCTACCTCGATAGCACCAACAGTTTTTCATTTTCAGGTATGAAAAATGAATGAACAGGTATGAAAAAAGAATGAAAAACTACAGTTTTTCATTCTCAAAACTGAACTCAGAAATGGTCATTTGGCCACGTTTTAGACTTTGCGGCATTCTGCGGACCAGTTCCGGTGACCACCTGGAGAAAAGGATTCCATTCTTATTGAAAAGTATGCTCAACCCCCACAAAAGGGTATAAAACTTTATCATTTTCAGAAAACGAACTCAGAAATGGTCATTTGGGCTAGTTTCGAAGCCTGTTTCTGGCCGTCTGGAGGTCAAGCGCGACATGAAAGTCCAGCAAAAGCTGAAGCACAAAACCGAGGGGGGAAGGACAAATCCTCCCCTGCCTTGAGCCAAGAGGTCTGTACAACTGGACAAACCATCAAAAAGTAACTCAGTTATTAAAAAGTAACTCAGTCCACGAACATCGTCATGCGGAAGCGCAGGTCTGCAGGCCGTTTCGGCCGTTTTTGATTAAGAAGGACGATGATACGTTTCCAGCATGGTCGATTATATCTTCCACACCAAGTTCCCGAAGAAGTTTCTCCTGTGGCTGACCTGAAAGAAATGGATACTACGGAAGCACTATGCGGGAGAGGATGAGGACCTGGCATCAGCCCATTACGCCAAACTGCATTGGAAAAGATATAACGCCTGAACATCACTGTGATACCAAAGAACGCAAACCTTCCAAACGTCCCAACTGCAGTCAATGGAGAATTTCTTGGCCAATATCAAACTCAGGATCAATTCCAACAATGTTGTGGTTAAATTCAAAAAGCAACTGATCGAAGAAGCGAAGAAGGAGTTGAAGAGTATCCTGACTAAATGCCGAAAGGCTGCTCGTTAGAGTCGCTTGTAGAGTCATTTTTTTAAAATGATCAATAAATTAAAGATTCAAATAAAATTGGTTACTTGGATTTATTTTTTCGTAGTTCTTTTTCGAACTCCTTCCAAAAACAGTCCAGTTAAAGCCGACGCTAATACGATAAATTCAATTATGTTGAACATGTAGGGGGAAATGGCAAATGGGGAAACTTCTCAATGTTCAACCGAACAGGATGGGCACCACATGATATTTCGGATTTTTTGTATAAGATTGAGGTTTGAGTCATTTAATATCTCGATGTACTGTTTATTTTACTGCAGCGCTCCTAGTGACCGGATTCATAGTCGGGTTTGTCACGAAAATCTGGGTTTTTAATCTGCAAATACCCTGCCAAATCATAATATTCCAAAATTTGAGAAATATTGAAGAAGAGTGGAAAGGTGACTCGGGATTCAACAGAGATGAAGAAATGGCGGAACAAAATGGCCGCTCAGGTTAGCCAATAGAAATTTTAAAATGTGATGAGTGGTGTTTGAAGAAACGTTCGAGATTTCATCAAAAGGAATAATTATTTTGCTATTTTTGAGTACCCAACATATTTATTTCATTGACATTGTTCCGAGATAGATCCGTTTTTAGCTTTCAGATATTAATGATGGGATACAAAATTACTGTTTTAACGTTTCCTGAGACACTGTATATACTCCTGTATATGCCAAAAATACATGTTAGTATCTCCCTGATACTCGAATGTTCAAAACTTCTTACCACCAAAAGCAGCACCACATGAACACAGAAGTACATTCCATTGAAATTTCGAAACAACAAAATATATCCCATCAAGCATCGCACTAGTCGAGTATGCTCCTCTTGCAGAGGAATGAATTCCTGTCTCTCGTCTTTCACAATGGCGAAGTGCAATTCAATCTAACAACAAGCCACCTAGTTGGAAAACACCCAGGAATGCCAAAACACAACCACTTCCGGAATTGCGAAGCAAACAAACCGCTTTTGGAAGTACAAGTTGATTCCCAACAGAAGACGCCATTCATTTGGACATGACAGAATTTCATTTGCATAAATCTGGTTCAGTTTGGCCGAGCGAATGCAAACAAAAACAACCATATTTGGTGTGATAGGTATTATTAAGCGGGGAGAAATCCTATCATGGCTTGTGATGGTTGTACATTTACCAGAACTTACCAACCTAATTGCGATCGATTTTGGGTCATTAAATATTGACCAGGACGAAACGAATCGAATTGAGTGGGACATCGAAGTACAAGTTCCCCGTAATTTCTACCGTTTCGAGTTCACGGGTAATGGTTTATTCGCGTGTTGGGGGCAATTGTCAAAATTCAGTATTTGAACAGGGGTTATGTCATGTTCTCGTTGCAGCACGACTGACAGAAATATTTAGCTTGTGGCACAATATTACAATAATTTGTGGGTGGTTAACTACGAGGAATTTGATGATTATGCGCGATGATATTTTTTTCGACCAACCTGTTTTGGACTGATTGCGTTTCTATAGCAAAAACTTTAGAAAATTATTTTTGATCATGAATAGTCACGTTCCAAATAATTCAAATCATCACTCAAAAATGTGACGAATTTTTCGTAAATGTTTCGTGAATTTCCCTTCGTTTGTTCAACACATGTGCAACTAGAGAAATCAGTTGTTTCACGATATTTTAATTCCAGTCTGTTTGTTTCCTTTTTATTTCAATTTCAAGCAATAATCTTCGGTATATTGAACAAATGTTCATCGGGATTTCGTATGAATTATGCTTAGAGTCTTAAGCAATTCCAAATCATGATTAAAAACGAATCCTGAACAGATTTCTGGTAGAATTTGCTCAGGCAATGTGCTCAGAATTTGAAACGAAACCGTCGGGAAAGGAAGAGCGTATCTTAATCAGGAATATTTGAGCATACTGCCGACTTAGAAATAATTATTTTCATACGAAACGTAATCAATATTTGATGAAGATTAAGGAACTTAAATAGAGATTTCATGAAAAATTAACTGCCCCAAAACAGGAACAGACGCAGCTCGACAAAAGGTGCGGTAGATTGAAATTATTTTGTCGTCTCTGTCAACTGATAATCTTGTCCTATAGACCGGTTGCATGTATCGCAAAGCGGGAAGAATTAAATAGTGGGACATTGTTATTTGTTACGAAATTAAAAGCTTTAGCTTTTTTATGTCTTAAAAAAAAATTTTTGGAGACCTTTTTGTTCAAGGATGGTATGCACCATAATTATAATAAAAACAAAATTATAATAAAAACTTTTTTGGACGATGTTCATACTACAGCGTTGTAACATAATACAAGGCTATCTTGATGACATTTTCCTTGTAGATAGTTTTCAAAACACCCTTGTATTATGTTGCAAGTCTGTAGTCTGAACAAAGAATTAGGGTGAACACAATTATAATATAATTAGAAGCTGATATAAAGAACGGCAGTCTGAAAATACCATATGCGTGGTAATCATACAAATAAGATTCCCGTTTCACCTGTGTATACAATGTCTTGTTTTTCTTTGCATGCACGTAAGCTATCATTCATATCATAGTAGGCTGCGAGTAAAAGTAGCCGATTTCCTTAGTTTGACAGTTGCACCTTGATGAAGTGGCAGCGTATTCGTGAATTGTCCCACGCGCAAATGTCGCTAAAGGCCATTTCAACCGTCGTGGAAGTGTCCAAGTGAACCGTGAAAAGGGTCTTAGACCGAGAAAAGAAGGGACATCTATCCGTGAAGGTGGTCACAGGTCGTCCGAAGTCAGCTCGGATTCTGAGGATTTTTGCTGCCATTAAAAGGAAGATACAGACGAATCCAGTGCATCCAATGAAAATGGCGAAGGAAAACGGATTCAGCGACTTTACGGCACCGAAGAACGTAAAGGAAGATTGCGGAGCGAAGTCTAGGGCAAGGAAAAAAAACTCACATGATTACCAACCGCATCCGGGTTCTACGAGTCGAGCGATGTACGAAAATTTTGAACTTCCTCTAGTGAAAATTCCGGTAATCCTGTTCACCGGCGAGAACATGTTTTTGTTTTTTTATGCAGAAATACTTAAAAAGATCGCACCGGCCGCTGTTCCACCAGCCCAACCTGACAACAATATCTTGTCTTCCCCGCCCACCGATGATCATGGCTCAGACTTTGAGGATGCTGAGGAGTACTCTGTTGTTCAGACGGGAGCAAAGAGAAAGCACGCTACAGCAACACGTCAACGGCACCGTCAACAAGCATCTCAAAACGCGCTGACTGTAGAACAGGCTCGCCACCCTCCTCTGAACAATCCAAGAAATGGTGGCAACACAAAAAAAGTTTCTCCTCCAGGTTTTAAACCACTGGTTAGTGACTTTCCGTCACTTCCGGGAACATCTGAAACCCCAGTTGTTCTAGTTTTTGCCCAGGACGCCAACTACCAAGACATCCGGAATCTCGACCGTGTCAAGTCGAAGACTCCGAAAAAATGTCTCTTTCTGGGATTGTGGAATTCATCTTCACCACTTTCGAGGTCTCACTAACAACGAGAAACCTCATCAACATGATCCTTACATTTGTAAAACCTCTTCTAAAGAAACTGTTTTCAAAGTGGCCTCTTCTTGATTCGATCATATCTTTCGATGGATAATTTATCCAATGAGATCGGGAATATGATCGAAGCACTACAATGGAATAGTAAAAGTAATCTAAAAAATGTGGATGCTTTTAAGTTTTTAGTTCACAAATCGCATTGTGACGTATTTGCTCTCTGTGAAACATTACATTAAACTCTTCTGATAAAGATGTCTCTTTCCACGATTTTAACATCATTCATATCATATGGAGGGGTGCTGTTGGGGATTAATAAGCTCCACTCCTTTTATAGAATTGATCTCCCCTCGATGACAGGCCCTGAAGTGATTATTCGAGGAAGAAGTTTTAGTATAGCCTGCATATACCTGCCGCCCAATACGGCAATATCCCGCAGGGACTTTTCGACTATTCGGTTGATCTAAGGAAATTTTAATTCTCACGGTACAGCCTGGGGGTCACCGTACGACGACAACCGTTCTGCATTGATACTGGACCTCATGGACTACTTCAACTAGACTATTTTGAATACTGGGGAAGTAACACGCGTGGCTCCACCTCCAAACCCTGGAAGCAAATTAGACCTCTCAATCTGTTCGAATTCATTATCATTGGATTGCACGTGGAAAGTGATTCAAGATCCCCATGGTAGTGATCACCAACCTATCTAAATTTCAATCACCAATGGTTCGTGTCAATCTCGCTCGATCGACATTGCTTAAGACCTCACGAAGTGCATCGACTCGGGTAAATACGCTGAAGCGATCATCGATGGCGAGCAATCGGTCGAAGTCCTTCCTCCGTTGGAAGAGTATCGGTTTTAATCCTCAAATGTGCGGTCGACGCGGAGCGCAGACCCGTACCAGGATCAACAATTCGCCGACGGTGGGATGACGAATGTACTGAGGTCTACCGTGAAAAATCCGTCGTGTTTAAAGCATATCGGAAGCGCGGTTCGCGAGATGACTATGCGCGGTGCATTGCTCTTGAGCGTAAGTTTAAGAGCCTCGCCAAGGCCAAGAAACGCAGATATTGGCGTCACTTCGTCGAAGGGCTATCGCGTGAGACGTCGATGAGAACTCTTTGGACCGTCGGGAGAAGAATGCGAAATGCGTCGTCGGTGAATGAAGACAAGGAAAGCTCTTCCCGGTGGGTCTACGCGTTTGCCAAGAAAGTGTGCCCAGATTCGTTTCCGGTGCAACGAATTGCTCGCGATACTCAAATCAATCGTAACGAAATGGATGCGCCCTTTTCTATGCTCGAATTCTCCCTTGCTCTTCTTTCATGCAACAAATCTGCACCAGGAATGGATAAAATCAAGTTTAACTTGTTGAAAAACCTCCCAGACGTCGTAAAGAGGCGCTTGCTGAACTTATTTTATCAGTTCCTGGAGAGCAATATTGATCCGGATGAATGGAGGTAGGTTAGGGTTAAAGCTATACAAAAACCCGGGAAAGCCGCGTCCAACGCTTATCGTCCAATTGCGATGCTGTCGTGTATACGGAAGCTGCTGGAGAAGATGATTCTCCATCGGATCGACAAATGGATTGAATCTAATGGCTTTCTATCTCATGCAAAATTTGGTTTCCGCAGAGGCAAAGGAACGAACGATTGTCTTGCGCTGCTTTCAACAGAAATACAGCTGGCCTATGCTCAAAATGAGCAAATGGGTTTAGTTTTCATGAACATTAAGGGGGCTTTTGATTCAGTTTGTGTAGACATCCTTTCAGACAAACTCCACGAGTGTAACGTTTCACCATTATTAAACAACTAAAGGGTGCACTGAATCAAATTGCGACACACACAAATATTCGGCAAAATTTGCCTGTTCAACCAATCATCTTCAAACATTCAGGGAGCAAAATAAAACATGTTATGAATATTTTCCCATGTTTGTTTTATTCAATTTCTATTCCATATCCAAATGCACGAACCTTCTTCTTTACACTAGTCATAAGATCCTGTACAACAATTGGACCAACTTTTTTCTGCGTGGCAATCCATTTTTTCTTCATATCTTCCTCCGATTTCACTTCCTTTAGGATGTTTCTGAAGTGCCAGTTTCATGATGGCCCAGTACTTTTCAATTGGCCGCAGTTCCGGTGCGTTCGGGGGGTTTAGATACTTCGGCACGAAATTGACTTCCTTAGCCTTGTACCGCTCCAAAACCTCTTTCGAGTAATGGCACGAGGCTAGATCCGGCCAGATAATCGTAGGACCATCGTGTGACCTCAGAAGAGGAAGTAGACGCTTTTGGAGGCATTCCTTTAGGTACACCTGCCCATTGACCGTTCCAGTTGTCACGAATGGGGTGCTCAGCTTTCCACACGAACAAATTGCTTGCCAAATCATATATTTTTTGGCAATCTTTGACATCTTCTGCTTTCTATCGTCCCCAGGGACTTCGAATTTATAATGAGCAGTGAAAAACAGGAGCCCCGGAAGCTGCCGGAAGTCTGCTTTTATATACGTCTCATCATCCATAACGAGGCAATGTGGTTTCGTTAACATCTGGGTGTTGAGCTTCCGTGCACATGTTTTACCTACCGTATCTTATTCTGCCGTTCATCGTGATTAGGCGCATTTGGGACTTTGTACGTGTGTAGTCCTTCACGTTTTTTCGCATCTTGCACGAAAGTTTTGGTTAGATTCAGTATCTTCGCCACTTCTCGAACTGAACTGTTGGGATTCCTCTAGAAAGCTTGAACTACCCGCTTGTGATCCTTAACACTATACACTAACACTAACACCATCGGGTAGAAAGTTACAGCCATTTAAAAGTGGTGCAATTTGATTCCGTACAACCTTTAAACGCCATTCGAGTACTGCAAACCTCAGACAAACATTGGCCCGTACCGGGAGAGAAATGGATCCAGGCTACATTATTAAGACCTGTCGTGTGTTCCGGAAGCGCGTGGAGGCCGTAATTGCAGCAAGTTCATGGACTCCATGGATGATAAACATAGTTTAAGACTCTGAAAACATCCCAATTTTGAACAACTGAAATTTTTGAGATTATTATAAATTTTGACATTTCGCAATGGTGCAAACATTATCACGTATACGGTACAACTCATGCATGCAAAAAATTTGGACCATGGGCAGTATAGCACTGAAGGAGTATTTTATATTGACTATTAGGAATCATCACTTGTTTAAATAAATTTGGCTTGAATTATTATTTCGACAAGCGCCAGGACAGGTCGCCAGGTATACATATGGTCGTGTCTTCACTACCCGAGCAGAAGCGAATAACTTGATAACTGGCCTTGGTATTTATGAGCTCAGATTAAGAGGTAAAATACCTAACCAAAATACCTAAGAATTGCAAGCAAAATGTCTCTAGAATAACTAAACTTGATATTCCGGATACCTGGGTAAGTATCTGGTCACCTTAGAGGTATTATTTTGGTATTGTCTTACCTCAATTCGGTATTCTCATGACATTGTGGGAACAATTTGATGGTATTATCCTCAGGTATTTTACCTCTTAATCAGAGCTCATAAATGGGCTTCAAATGGTGAGTTGACAACTTCGAAGGAGGGTGCGACCGACCTCTCGTCCTCACAAATTCCTACCTCACGCCTCCACGAGTCATATGATCACAAAAGACTGCCAGCTGAAACATGGAGACGCTGGTTGGCGTAGCCTGGGCAATGTTGTCAATCTGACAATAGCGAAGTGAGGGGGTGCGACTGAAGATCGTGTACCTTTAAATCATATTGTATATTTTCCATTCTCATTTTAATAATAATTTCAGCACGCTTTAGAATCATCTTTGCATTCCAAAACCATGTAAGACCCTGGAGCAACATGACAAGCATAAAAGGCTCAATTTATTTTTCATGAAATTATAAAAGACGAAAAAAAAAAATATTTTCACAAAATTCATAAAAGACTGGCATGTGCTTCTAAGCAGTAAAGGATTATATTTAAATATTTTGTTTGGTGGTATTATTATTAAATAAGCCATTTATTTCAGATATCATCAAACTGGACTCTTCGATTACTCCAATTGCTATCTTTGAAATGTTACTAGAACAGTATGAAGAAAACATATTACAACAAGTCTTATAAAATAATATCTTTTATTGAAATTTCATCTTTGATTTTTGGAATGATCTATACTGCTTTAGCATTTCTAGGACTAGGAGGATATTAATAAATATCTAATAAATAAACAATCCATTAGATGTCAGAAGGTGGCAACGGAGTCGGTGATAGGCTTTTGCAATTATTATTGAATGTATTTTTCATTACCGTTTTGCAAATGAACATTATACCAAATTCGAGTGGATATGATTCATACAGCGTTGTATTCATTTAGCTTGTGTCTGATTTTACAGTTCAATCCTTGACATTACTTTATCATTACTCACAATATTATTATATTTGATTATTGTGGTTTTATTGATTTTACTTCATAGATGAGGTTATAAAATCAGCATCAAGCAGCAAATAGTGACCAGTAAATAGTGAGTAAAATAAAATTATTAAATTTCAATAGATGTAACAAACTTTTTCAGGATACCTCAAACCGAGATTTTAGTGAATTACTGCTATTACTTTACTATCACTACACTTACTGTCACTTTAAATTTCAATTTACGAGGATTTAATAATGCAACAAGAGGTAGGTTGGGTTTTCGGTAAGTGAACGGTTGGAAGCGCATTGACTTACTGCAGCTGCTCTTTACATAGCCAAGTAATTTAATTTGTATAGTGTAAAATTCCATGTAAATTATTTAAGTTGGAATTTGTATATATAGCAATTGGGTCTTTCATGATGTCTTTCAATATGAGAAGAGTGAGACCTTGTAAAAACCAGCACAGTATATGCAGTTAAGCTCTTGATCCATTCATATTGGATCAGTCTATAAAAGCAAATTAGTCCTATACGAATAACATGCAACGGAAGATGCGTTGGAAAGTAGTATCCCTTGATTTTTCCTCATTTTATTGCCCACAACTATATTATTAGGAACAGTAGAAATTTGCAATATCCCAGTACATTTACTAGTGCAAATAAAAACAAATAAAATGTGTTAATTGAATCTAAAGTTCAGTATAGCCGTGGAATTTTCTTTTTGTCTTAACATTTTTTTGTTTTTTGTTTAAATTTTATAAGTCATTTATGCTAAAAATTTCCACTGTTCCTTTAACAACTATATAACGGGGATTGCCCAAGGGGGGTAGCCTAAGGCAGTCGAAGGATTTGTTGACTGGACAAGGGTTCGTGGAGTCGCCAGTCCCTTGTCATGCGAAGACACGCGGCCTTCTGGCCGTAGTCCACCGAAGGTCCTCACTGAGATCGGCTGACCCTGCTTCGTGAAGCCATCACGTAGGCTATTCTCTCAGAACAACCTGCGGAGAATAGTCCTGCAGCCATAGGTAATCCTTGCACTGATGGTGGTTTTTTGTGGTCCCGAGCAGAAGCGAATAACTTGATAAATGGCCTTGGTATTTATGAGCTCAGATTAAGAATTTTACCTGAGGATAATACCATCAAATTGTTCCCACAATGTCATGCGAATACCAAATTGGGGTAAGACAATACCAAAATAATACCTCTAAGGTGACCAGATACTTACCCAGGTATCCGGAATATCAAGTTTAGTTATTCTAGAGACATTTTGCTTGCAATTCTTAGGTATTTTGCTTAGGTATTTTACCTCTTTATCTGAGCTCTTTAATACCAAGGCCAGTTATCAAGATCAAAATTAGGTATTTATATGCTTTTGTGTTCTGCTCGGGATAGTGGGAACAATTTTATGGTATTTTCCTCGGTGTTTTATAATACGCTCTTAAATACCAAAGGCCAGTTATCTACAAGTTATTCGTTCCTGATCGGGTAAAAACACGTACGATTCTTAAAATACACCAAACGATGCCACACAGAAAATTAATTTGTTGATCTTTTTGTATTAAAGTTTTCTTATTTGTAAACGATTTTGTTTTTGTTGCGTTGCGAAAATGTGTTAGAAAACATTTAATGTATATGACCATGTCCGAGATTTTCACTGTTTTCAGTTCAAATTCTCCAAAGGCTTTAAAATCCGGAACTTACAATCGTCAACGTGCCCCAAACTTAAAACCTCATAGAATCGGTTTTCTAATCAGTCCACTAGTTTTTGGAAGGTCGACAAACGTTCCTTTCACAACTCCGAGATATCTTCCCGAATGATTCAAAAGGACTCTTATGCTTATTTTCATTTGAAACCTCATCGCGCTGGACACTCCCACGGCGATTTAAATGTCTTGTTGCGTCTTTTGCGCGTGGGACAAATCACGAATACGCTGCCACTTCGTCATGGTGCAACTGTCAAACTAAGTCAATCGGCATCAGCCTACTAAGAAATGAATGATAGCATATAGGCACAGTCTACTATGATATGAATGATAGCTTACGTGCATGCAAGGAAAATCAAGGCCACAGGTTTTTACGATTGAGCATACATTATCACGCATACGGTAGGTTGAAGTGATCAATAATGAAGGTAATTGTAACAATAACGGAAATTATAACCTTCGATAAGGGAAATTATTCACGAGTGGCTCAAAAATATAAGGGTAGTTATTAATTAAACAATCACTTTAATAGAACCCGAAAGTACTGTCCACTTAATATTCGTACGCGTTGTATATAATGTAGTGGGGCTAAGATAGCCTAGTCGTCGAGAGAACGGTACAACGAAACCGGATGTGGTGGGTTTGATCTGGTTGAAGGAATCTTTTAGGTTAGAAATTGTCTCGACTTCCCAGAGCTTAGAGTATCATTGTGCTTGCCACACAATATAACACATCAGCTAAGAAGCTCCCGGTCTAACGATAAAAAAAAATGTTTTGTAAAATTTGACTAGGGAAGCGTAACCTATGCTCACCATAGTACATATATTCATCACATTCTGCAGTCATCCAACTTCAAAAGTAAAAAGATTTCTTCAATAAATGGACGCAGTAACCAAGAATATATAATCCTGGCAAATAAAATTAGGTCTTGCATATAATTAAAAGCTACAAAAACGTTTCGGAGACTTAAATTTCGTAAAAATAATGAGCAGTCAGATTTTCAACACAATTTACTACCTTTGCACTACAAATTCGTCATATTGGTCTAACCGTACTAGGGAATATACTCGAGCCAGACTCCAAGTTTTCTCTTTAATTGCACTATATCCTCACACATTTGCGGTGCGTAATTGTACAAACCATAAAAATCACACTTCACTTAATACACTAGCCACACGAGAATCTACGAACACGTGATGAAATACTAGAAAACTAAGGGATTAATTTTCACAATAATTTAAATACGCTTGCACCTATTCTGAACCGTGTTTACAATCGACGTAATCGCTTGATGTTGCCAAACTATTTTGTTATAACTCTTATTCGAATGAAATAGGTTTGGCAGTACTTCATTATCACCTCTTTTTTGGGAGTGCTACAAATCGCCCAAAGATGAACTATTTAATTTTTCCATTGATTAAATAAATAATAACATGCTTCTAATTGTAGATTTTTTCCATATTGACCGAGAAATAAAATTCCACATTTAATAATATTTTTCCATCTCTGTTGAATTTGGCGGCACTGCTCACATACTGTACTAGCATACATATCAACGCTAGTATGCGTGGACAATCATTCATAGAGCATTCTATGCCCAACATTATCATGAGTCTTGTTGTCAATATTCTCATAGAAGCATAACAAACAAACCCTTTCATTTTGTCTTGGTTATATGCATGCTACCCAAAACACGTGAAGTGCTGTAAAATGACCTACTTCATGCGAGAATTTTTTTTTAAAAGGGCCTAGTCGAAGTTCTTTTGATTGCAAACATTGAGCTTTTACTTATGTCACACTCTGCATTTCCTCTGTTGCCACACTATGCATACCAAAGTTCTAAAGTTGCCAGGTGGGTTTTCTCAGTTGCTTCAATTTCATACGGCGCATTGAAATTTTTTTTAAGATTGATAAGGCTTTTGTTTTATTTTTTGTGTGTATAGTGGGGTCTCCTCCGGAATTCAACTTTAGATCGGACTTGTATTCGCGTTGTCGCACTTATAGAATCATACCGAGCAATCAAAGTGGGCTAAAAAGCGCAACAACTAAGCTTGTTGCAAACTCGGCAGTCAAAATACCATTACCGCATCGAAGGTGCGACTTAGTATATGAGCGACAATAGAAACAGTGATATTATTAAAATAGATACATAGCAGTAGCAACTTTTCCGTATTAAATTGGAAGAAAATTATCAGAATCGAATGTTTTGTGTGTTGCTAAATGATTAACGGTAAGTGAACGAATAATTTGTGAATAATTTGTGTACTCAGTGTTCGGTATTTAGTGCATATTCACCGATGTCCACTGGAGGTCTACTTAATGAGCTCAAGATAGGTTCCGCTTCCCTATATTCATCAATATAGTTTCCTTCTAAAGCGAAACACTCATTCCATCGTATCTGTAACATTTCTTTTCCCTTCTTGTAGAACGGTTTATTTTTGGCAGGGTAATAAAACATCAATAAAAATGGAAAAAAATAGCAATAAAAATGTGTGAAATCGCCACTACATTATTAAACACTGTGCCAACGAAAAAATAACAATTCGCACTAGAAAAACATAAAATAGCAATAAAAAATTGATAATTAACTTTCAATAGTTCAAAAGTGACCGGTAAAACTTGCAAAAAATGCAATGGCAATTAGAATAAACGCAATAATAAGCTGATAGGTTTCCGTCATAATAATAAGTTCTAGCACTAAACATGTGACAAATATCTTCAAATCTTTCAAATCTTCCAATTGAAACCAAACAAATCGCAATAAAAAATCAAAAAATTAAAAAACAAAAAATTAAAATAATTTGTTTGATTTTAATTGGAAAGATTTGAAAAATTAAAGACTTTTGTCACATGCATAGTGCTAGAACTTATTATTATGACGGAAACCTATCAGCTTATTATTGCGTCTATACTAATTGCCATTGCTTTTTTTGAATGTTTTACCGGCCACTTTTGAATTATTGAAAGTGAATTATCAATTTTTTATTGCTATTTTAAGTTTTTCTAGTGCGAATTGTTATTTTTTCGTTGCCACAGTGTTTAATAATGTAGTTGCAATTTTGTGCATTTTCATTGCTAAATGTTCATTAATTAGTGCCAGTATATATTTTAGTCGTTTATTTTTGGCCTCAAAATAGACGTTTTTTTTCATAAATTACCTTTCGCTTCGAGCGATATCTCTATCCAGCGAGCATTTTTTTTAGGTCTGTGAACAGGTAATAGTCGCTGGCGGGCAAATCTGTCGATTACGGTGGGTGCGGAAGCAATTCAAAACGTAATTCGTGCAATTCAGCCATGGTAGCCTTCGACTTGTGACATGGTGCGTTGTCTTGGTGGAAAAGCACTGTTTTCTTCTGCATATGGGGACAATTTTATGAGATTTATTTGTTCAATCGAACCAATTGGCCCATTATCCGATCGCTAATGATGGTTTGGCCTTTTTCAAGGTAGTCGATCAACAAAATTCCATGCGCATCCCAAAAAACGGACGCAATAACTTTTCCAGCTGAATGTTGCGATTTTGGCCGATTTGGGCGAGGTTCACCGGCTGCTGCCCGCTCAGCTGCCTACCCATTTGACTAAGGAGGTTAGTAATGGATCCATGTTAACATACCCATGCAAAAAGACTTTTTTTTTAGTCAAAACAGCTTCAAACAGGACTCGGAATCATCGACTAGTTGTTGATTTGATCCAGGGTGAGAAAACGCGGCACCCATTTGGAAAACAGCTTTCTCACGAACAAATGTTCAAGCAAAATAAAGCTCACGAGTTCCTTTGAGATTTTCAAAGTGTCAGCTATCTCCTGCAACTTCACTTTACGGTTTGTCAAAACGACTTTGTGGACTTAATGTTTTCCGGTGTAACCACATCTCTCGGCCGCCAAGACCGTGGCACATCATCGGTGTCCTTACAACCGCGTTTAAACTTAGCATTCCAGTCATTGATGGTGAATTTTCCTGGTGAAGAGTTTAGATAACACTTATCAAACCAAGTTTTTGCTTGAATTTTATTTTTCCCATCAAAAAACAATGTTTAATTTACACACCAAACTCTTTTTTATCAATTGCCTTGAAAATCACATAAGAAGCGTGACTAAAACCACTGTAGCTTCTGAACGAATAGTCGGAATGCCGTGAAATTTTAACAACTAGGGTACATGTCCCTTAACTCAGCCTATTATGCAGCTGTCGTTTACAATTTTAATCATAACTCATAATGTAATTGAGCTGGAAACGAAATTCAACTTGGTATACGTTTGCTAAGACATGCCTAATTAGACGCTTACAGTTCTGAACCATGGAAAGTTAACCGACTAACTTTATTAAGCCGAAAACTTTCGACGAATATGGATGCAATGTCGGTCTGTAGGCACCATATTGGGTTTATTTGTGGTTGCAATTTCGTCTCATCATTCAGAATTTTGGTTCAAAAAAATCGTCGTAAAGTTTATTTTTATTATCTTACCAGGCATTCCTTTTTACGTTATTTTTGCTATTCTCAGCACCAAATTTCATAAATTAAATTAAGATAAAGCTACTTTATTACACCTAAAGAATTTTCACCCGCGATCGATTGGACATTTCATTTCAAAGCATTACAACTCCTAGTCTATGCAATTTGTTTTTCAGATTTTGGTTTGAGTAAGCCCTTTGGAATATGTACAATCACGTTTTCATACATTTCCATTGAAAACTTTATGAATAATAACTGTTTACTAACTAGAAAATAAGAAGAATGATTAGTAATTTCCATTTAATTCCAACTACCTTTATTGCTTATCTTGACAGATACGCGTATTTCGTCTACAATGTGCAGACTTCTTCAGTGTCGTGTACTAGTCGTGCCAGTCGAGTATTAGTACACGACACTGAAGAAGTCTGCACATTGTAGACGAAATACGCGTATCTGTCAAGATAAGCAATAAAGGTAGTTGGAATTAAATGGAAATTACTAATCATTCTTCTTATTTTCTAGTTACAGGTATTTCACTAAACAGCTCACACTCTCCATAATTCAACTGCTTACTATTTAAAAAATTCATTAGGCCATAGTTGGGAGCGTAGTTGAAAATGTGTCCCTAAAATTGGGTCTACAGTTTTCTTGAGAAATCATTGTTAGTTTTTCTCAGCGAATCATTAATGTATAACGTGTAACTTATTTCTGTATATCTAGGATGCATAACTATTCATATCGGTTCCATTTAGCCAAATTTTGCTAATTTGAAGATCATGAAGTTTATTTGTTCAGCTTAACCAGTGATTCCATGGTAGCTAAAATGTCAATAAAATTGACAATATCACTCAAGTGTACAACTTTATATTGATAAATAATGTCTCAACTGCTTCAAAATATATCGATAATTATGATGCAAACATAAATTTGCCGATTATCACTGGATTAATGACATAATTGATACATAGGCCGAGTTGAGGAGCAGGCCTAACATTACATCCCGTTACCCTATCTTTTGAAGGTTGGTAATCAACTTGAAATGTTAAGAAAAAAAGATGCGGCAATGCTAAGTGACAAGCCTTTTGAACATTGGTTTGTTTACAAAAAATAGTCCGGTTACCGAACCAGCAAGTAACTAAACAAGATGTCGAAGCAGTGTCTAGTGACTGGTTATTGAAGGTAAAACTGACGTGAAAACTCCCTGCTTCCCTGCTATTTAAGCTCGCGTTAATGAATAAATTTGCTCGTCAGTTCATGATTTGACCTGTGGACGGTTTTTGTCACTAACTGGACGATTGACTTTTTTTTGTCTCTATCAGTGCATGAATGATTTAATTGTATCAAGTTCCCTTTCAATCTATTTTGATTAAAATTTGGAAAAATTAAAATGGGGTGCTTGACAGATAGATTTTAATACAGAATATAACGCGTGTTTGTCACGGAATTTATTTGAAATTTTCCATAACATTCCTTCGTTAGCTGTGTTTCACCACTCACCTCGAAATCCAAAAACCAATTTCACTTTTTACACGACTTACCTTTATCTTTTCACTCCATTGATTTTCCTCAGGGATCTACTGGGGAGGTGCCACCGTTTCCTATGGTCTTGCTACGACCTAAATCAAATGGATTTTTGCTTCCATCGCAGCTGGTGTATTATAGGGTAGAGCGTTGCTTCATTGTGTGGCGACCATGTTTGTCGTATGTATATAAAAAGAAGAAACATGATAAGAAATCGTGTTCACTAATTTTTTCGAAAAAGAAAACTAATCTTTTCGGAAGTTGACAAGAAAATGATGACTGCAGATGAAACATTCGTAAATCGAGCGAGTTTAGGAAGGTCCGACGAAGCGAAGCGGAAAACCCTAACAGAAATATTTTTAGTGTGCCCTTGTGATGCTGGATCCTGGTAGACTCTTTCTCAGTTTACTTCATGCAGGATCCTATGGATGTTTCCAGACTTTCGTGAACGATAGAGCACTAGAGAGTGTAGCACATTTTCTTTCACACATGCATGGAATGGTAGGTATTCAAATATGGGGATACAAACTCAAGCGTTGTTGAAACTTTCAATGGTATTGAAATTTGGCATCCATCTCTGAACAGATGAATATGATGAACACCCAAAATTTCGGGTTCATGGTTTCGGTAGTTATAATGGTGATGCGTTTGGATGCAACGCGCTATGTTTTGAAAATGAAACGTCCTTTCGCTGCTCTGGAAAGGCTCAATTACACTCGATTCGTCCGGTCGATGTGAGTTTGATTGTTTCAACAATTTTGGTTTGCCCATGCTGTCAGGTAACAAAATTCATCATTTTAATTAACTATCCGTTACTGAAACGGATAGTCGAATCGCTTTCGTGAAGCTGATGCGGATTTTGTGTCGTTGTGTCGTTGAATTTTCAAGTAGAATCGTGCATTTGGAAACGATAATTAACATTCGAATTAACGCAAACTTATCGATGTCAGTCAGATTACAATGACCTCGTTGACCTTTTCCGATTGATCAAAAATGCTCCATCTGGCAAATGAGAAATATATGAATAAGTATCAACCCTTCGTTGCCATCCCCAAATCGATAGAATATTTCGAAAGTTTCACCCTCGGACATCGGGTCACGATCCGATCCCCCAATTATTATTTTTCAGGCTTCCGTCCTTTTCAGTGCATGTTTCCATTTTTCTTCAAGAAGATACCCGCATACTTTTCTTCGTGCTGCAACTTTATGGCATGTCATTGTGTGGGCAGCAAAATTGTGTTTTAATGTTTCAATATTGGATCAGTCCCCTAAAGGGAGGACTCTGTATCTTTCGGTTTTTCTTTTGCATTGCCCTGTTCCGAGTGTACCCAAGGAATTATGTCTTTCCACCAACCAAAGCGGATTGTGTGTCGCAGCCATTCGTTACACTAACTGTATTCTCGTTTCTGCTCAAAAGGACACTCTCGTCTCGTGTATGTCGTTTGCCCGAAAGCTCCTCATTATTTTAAGCTTTTCTGTTGATAAATTTTAATTAAATCCTCACGGGCAAAATGGAAACGAATTTATTGTAACACCAAAACCGATTCAGTATTGATGAAAAATGAAAACAAATTCCATTTCAATGGAAAAATAATGATCTCCCGTTCGATTATTTATTTTCATCCTTTCTCTATCATTTCTGTCTTCCCTCCCAATACAGAGAGGACATTAAAGTGCTGCGGGAGAGTAATTCGCCGAACAAAGAACGCCTCACGGTGCAGTGGCTGTCGCAGTCAATAGCGGAAATACGCTCGGAACTGGCCGAGCTGCAAGAATCGTCCAGCAACGTGTCCAAGGACGCCCAGCTGCGCAACCAACTGATGGAGGATATCAATACGCTGCGGGTGGAATTTTCCACCATGAAGCTTGAGTTGGATTCGATGCGTTCACGGCAGGAGAAAACAGAGGTGCTGGTGCGGGAGCTGCGCGAGGAAGCCGTCCAGAGTGCAGAGGACATCCGGCGAAGCTTGAGCCGACAGCGTGAGAAGGTATGTGAAATTTAATTGTTTTTCTGCGGTCAAAAGTCACCCCCGGCACGATGGTCGTTGACAGATACGGGTGGGGTGACGACAGAACAAAACGGCCATGACATTGATAAGAATTCAATTAGTGATCGTGGGGTGTGAATTTTTTACCTTTGACACCTTTGCGTCGGACTTATCTTCTGGTAAAGTAGGATTTTGATGTTGATGGTGAGGAGCTGTTGTGGTGACTTTTTAAAATTATTTCTTAGCGCGTACAGTTTGGTCTCACGCTAGACAAGGGGTGGTTTTCTCGATTTAGGATTATAACCACATACCCAATGTCTGCTCTACATATGGGATGCAAAACTATCGATTAATAGGGCTGGGTGGCTGGCACCAAAGCGTTTGCATTTTGGTGCAATGAACTAATTGTCGCACGGATCCTTAAGTTAAGTCAATTTAAGTTGTATCACTTAAACATGCTACCTGTAGGAATTTTTGCTACTGATTGGGTTATTTTCGATTATTGTATCTTTTTTTCAGTTTGAGATTTGAACTCGAGGATTTGACATGAGAGATATGATGTAAAACTCTTAGTCATTAATAAGAACTCACTTCAAAAAGTATTCTCACACTCATTTGACTGCAACATCACATACCCAAAACTTTAGCAACACCTGAAATTTATAGTATAAAATCTAATCACTTACAAATCCCAAGTTACAACTTTGGTTTCAATAGGGTTCCGAAGAACAGAATATAGACCTCCTGAATGAAATAAAATCTTAATAGAACCTGCAATGCTACTTGGGAGGAGCTGTATTGTGAAAAGTCAAATACTTCTGGAAGGTGAATACAAAGCAGTTCTTGAAGCAACCAAAATGCTGCAAACGATAATTTAGGGCTGAGACTTTCAATACTTTTTAATTGGCGGATAATTTTTGAAAAATAAAGTACATGGTGGAGCACCTGTGAAATGAAAGGAAAATTAACGTTGTTTTTTAATAAAGTTTAATATTTTTAAATTCTTTAATTTTTATTCAACGTTGAAAAAATATCATAATTTTCAATCATTACTAAAACGTTCTCTTGCCCAAACGGGTGGGTCAAAGTACGCATAAAATATTTTATTATATCACAGACTTTTTCAGTTGTCGATAAATACTAGTATAAAGAATATTTTTTTAAAACAATAAATTTAAAAACAAATTCCTATTTTAAATTTTAAACAAACGGTTGGGTTATCTGCGATAAAATTAAAAAAAAAAGAATAAAAATATAAAAATGCAAAGTAAATTATTCGTTAGTACTGAATAAGATCAATTCGATGGCTTCTCCTTCTGTGTCCACTTTAGTTTTTTGGAGGCTAATTCTCATTTGGAAGCCTCCCGATCCAGTGCGATCTGTGCAGAAGATATTTTTTGTTGTTTTGGGAGATCCAGCGGTTGAGATCGCTGTGGTGTTTGCACGGATAAACGATGCTTTTACATAAATCTTAACGTCCAATCCTCTCCGGGCATGCCAGATGCATTCTCGAAGTTATGTTTAACATTGTTCGCTTTAGTAAATTCGAAGGCAAACCGCCACAGATCACCCAAAGTTAGACCGTAGAATGCTTTGTCCACCGGTTTGCAGTGATTTGTAAGTTCCTCTGACTGCTGTGATATGAAATTTGGTTGAAATCGTCCAAAGGTTTTGGCGCCATACTACTGGTTGGGAATAATAAATGATATAGGAATTCAACATACGTATAAGGTCTGTATCCACATTAATCCGGACACCTTCAAATCATTGTAACTTTTGAAATATTGCACGTAGGAATGAAAAATTTCACTGTGGTATAGCTGAGATTCTATGATTAAAAAAACTCTGATTGATGTTTAGTATTCAAGATGGCGACGAAAGAAAAACAAGTGCGCGAGCGAATTTTGTACGGGCGTACGGCAAATCCTGACTTGTCAATACGAGACCTTGCAAAAACATTGGATTTGCCTAAATCCACTGTTCACGATGTGCTCAAATCATTTTCGGAACGTTTGACGGTGGAAAGGAAACCGAGAAGTGACAAAAACATTGGACGCGCTGATCCTGTCATGGACCGAAAGGTGAAAAGGATATTAACGAAAAACACAAATCTCTCCATTCGAACGGTGGCTCGTAAAATAGGGATGTCGCCTGGTTTTGTCCCAAAATCTAAACCACGTTTGGGACTTAAATCGTATAAAGTAAAAACAGTTCCAAATCGCAACGACAACCAGAACTTGGCAGCAAAATCACGGGCTCGACGTTTGTACTGCGAATATTTGACGAAGTTTTCATGCGTTGTTATGGACGATGAAACTTATGTCTTGGAGGATTTCAAGCAGCTACCAGGGCTGGCTTTTTATTCTGCTATGGCCAGAAATGCTACAGCTGAGCATTTCAGAACGAAGAAGTCATCGACATTTCCCAAAAAAATACCTTGTGTGGCAAGCAATTTGCACGTGTGGCAAAAAGAGTAAATCTTTCGTCACTACAGGCACAATCAACAAGGAGATCTATCAGAAAAAGGGTCTGCAGAAGCGATTGCTACCCTTCATCAAAAGTCACGAAGAAAAACCTTTGTTCTGGCCCGATTTGGCATCATGCCACTATGCTAAAACTGTGATGGAGTGGTACCAAGCAAATCAAGTGAACATTGTACCAAAAACCTCAAACCCGCCAAATTGCCCAAAGCTCCGACCAATCGATAGATATTGGGCTCTAGTGAAGCGGAAGCTTTCTGGAAAAAAGCAAGGTATCAAAGACATCAAATACTTCCAGCAAATTTGGACAAAGATGGCTTCTACGATTTCTGAAGAGTCTGTACACACCCTAATGGACGGAGTTAAGCGAAAAGTTCGAAAATTTTATGCAAATACCGAATAACTATGTTTTGTCTTCACGAATTGTTAAAACACATCCCATGGATCTGAAATAAACAACTACGACGGAAATATAATGCGAAATTTATATTTTATTCATGTTTTGAGGCGTCCGGATTATTGCGGATACAGACCTTAACTCTTTCGTAACCTTCTTGAGTCGGTTACGTAAGATTGCTTTAGTTATGCCAAAACCTGTTGCAATCTGGAACTTGGACGCCCACTCCATCCTGAAGCTGCTGCCTGGCTGTTTGCAGCATCTTCAGAATGCAAATCCTCTGAATTGTTTTCCTTTTGCACGTCCTCATTGACGTCCTTTTGTACGTCCTGATTTTCACCGCATTCTATAAACCATTCAAAGACATATTTGTAAAGGAACTGTTGTTTACAAAATTAACTGCAAGTTTACTGATCTTGCTCTTGCGCGCTTTCAATCACTATAGATTAGACATTTTATATAGTAGATAAAGTGGTAGTTATTATGTTTTCAATGTGTTGATATAGTGTTTCCAAAAACTTTAAAAAATATATCAAAAAAGTTAAAAATGTATCCTACCTCATTTCTCCGAGATGCAGTGCACTCGTGAACATACGTTTGAACAACTTATTTGATTTTTTGTTAAACCGGTACATTGTTGCCGGTTTTTATTTTGTTGTTTTCTGTACACTACACAGAAAAAAATAATGAATTTTAACAGGCGCGTAAAATTTCCCCTCGTTTAATTTTAAGCCAAAGGAAGCGTAGACAACGAAATTGTTTGCAATCTTTCATGCGCCATGCAACAATGTTGACAATCTAGCGTTCCTTTTATGTGCATTAGAAACGCAGAAAATTACATGTTTTTTTTTTAAAACAGTGTAGCTTTGGCCACCTGCGTACTTTTAGCGGACTTTATTGTATAGTTTGATTGTATTTTCCACAAAATCATCCTTATGCAAACAATACTGGCGTCGGAAGCTCACAGTTACTGACTGTGGAACCTAAAACACTGCGTGCCAGAATAGTTAAAAACATAATAGCAATGAATTTTATGTTAGAGATATATTATAAATTTACCCCAAGACGACCTGGACAAAAATCGCAACCACTTTGGTCACGAACTTTTTTTAACAGAAGTTTAATCTAGCAAAGTTGTTCAGGAAGTTCTGAAATTCTTGTCAAAAATTGTTAAATTATGTTAATTTTTTGGGCTTTTTAGGGCATGATTCAAATTTTTCTATCCAATGCAACATGGGATGTAAAGTGACAATGTAAATCAATCATGATACGGGCTAGAAATGGTTTATCGACAGTTTTTGTTTCAAAAAGAATTCATTCTAAATTTGTTTATCTATTATCACAATAAACATGTGTCAGATTTCTTGGAATTTTAATAGAATACCGACACATTCACTCCGTTCAAATCTATTCAGTTGCTTCCATCGTCCACTTCAACCAATGAAACCGAAATGACAGATGGATTTTGGAAAATGGCTCCAACCTTTCTCAACTTTTTCTCCCTCTCGTGTGGTGCAAGTTCTCTTATTGGAATCAAATTTTCTTTCCCCACAAAACCGAGAAAACTTTCGGTTCGGAACTGCTCTAAAAGAGTGATTTAATTTGGATAATGAGCAAACCATAAGGAATGAATAGAAGAAGGAAGCATCGCGGTAGAAGACATTCTGGCTAGCAGCAAGTTGAACCACGTGGACCACTTCCCAGCTTCTTGAGGGGTTTTGTCTCCGGAGGCAAGTCAGACGTATTCCGGCGAGGGACGACTAATTTGTTCTTAGCATGGTTGCAGTCTCACGAGCTTGAGGGTAATTTCATTTTACGATAATTTTGGAGCTATTCCAATTTGTGGAACTAAGGATTATTGATTGTTTGATCCCTTTTCGTCCTAATTAGGTAGGTGGGTCTACGACATTGTCAAATCAAAGTTAAAGACTGTCAATTGCGAAGTCAAATTTTATTTTAATGACGAACGTTTGCGTATACTTCCGGAACTTCACTAGACAAGTTGGACGGTATAAAATGAAAAGCAATTAAATATTTCGAAGCTTAATTGTGTTTGCTTGCAAAATATTTGCAAATTCAGTTACCTCTACACGGGGCATATCATTCGGTATTGGCACGGTAGTAAAAACAACAACGAAAATTGGAATAAAAAATGAAAAATGAAATCGAGTGATGTCTGGCTGGCTGGATTTACAACTGTGAGGTAGTTATGGGTCATCGATTGAATCCAGGTTTGCCTGGTCTGCGTAAAAAGGGTGACTCGAGGTGTAGAGTGGAGCGATTCAATTAAAAATGTAAATGTGTATCCGTTTCATAAATTCCATATGTAAACACAATTTACTTGTGTTTTTAACGGCACACACGAGGAGAGGTTTGGTCAACGTGCGTTGGGTTCAATGTAAGTTGAAATTTTATCATGTTGGCGTGGAATATTAACTCTTAACTGAAAGTTTAAATTTAACATTATTGACTTCAAAAGAGCTCTCAAAATCCCAAAATAGAATTCTTTCAATTTTGCAAATGAACAAAAGGAGCAACTCACCGCTATTGACCCTGCTTCTACATATTTCGACAATTTTTTACATTTTTTTTAACAAAAGTTGTGTTGAAACAGTTAATTGGGATTTTAATGATTGAGGTGAAATTTCATTTCCCTTGCAAAATGCATAAAAGTTATCATTCAACCGTTGTACGGATGGATGTTTAAAACCGATACATTTACCCTATACTGCAGTCAATTATTTTCGTTTCATTTCGACAAATTGAAATTGTTTTCAGAAGCAATGCATCCAACGTCGGCATGAATTGGTGCGTAATAAAGGCTTTAGTGGGAATTAATTCCCATGTTAATTTAACGGCAGTAGGAGCACCTTGAGATCATACAACACCCGAGGGCGTGCAAAGGTTAGCTACAAAAACATACATGCCATTCATAAATGGGGTTGCATTTGTTCTCGTTTTCCCGCAGCATTTCTCCTCAGTTTACATAACCTGCGATGTGTTGATGTTTTCACAGGAATCGTTTTCGATAAACATTAAACGCGGCATATCATCCATTCTCAGCCACCTCCACGAGCCATCCGGAGAAGGCATCGTGCACCGCCCATTTGTAAGCCATAAACCACAGAATGGAGGATATAAATGTTGCAAATTAGCATAATATAGGAAGCTACCACCACCAACGCCAGCATCCCACCGACCATATGTTGCCGTTTCGCGTGAAATATGGTCGTTCGGAGATATATATCATCACGGTCGACGGAGAAATGCAATGTTACAGGTACCCGCACAACATCGCACAATGGGTAGAAATGAGTAAAACCGTGATTTGATTCAACGTTACTGCTGGGCATTGCTTGAATATAAGGCAATTATTTTCTGCGTCACAGTATGTATATCGAAAAATATATATTAGAAAGCATTAACGAAATATCGTAAAACGTACCAGAAATGTAATTATTAAACAAACGAAATCATATAAATCTTATATTATATTGATCCACTTTATTCCGTCAATTTTGTGTACATTCGTTATTCAAGCAACATTGCAAATTACATTGTATTTTTGACATGGTTTATGTGCGTCTACTTTCATGTGATATTCGTTTTTATTTCTTGTTGTATAATTTTTTCCTAGTTAATTATACGAATTCACCAGGAAACGGATTCAAAGATAAAAGAAATTGGTATTTGTCACTCATCCAATATCGTAGGATAGTTTTATTTTGTAAAGCTTTTAATCAATAATATCATACATCGATCATTGAGTACTTCATTATACCAAACTTTAGGTGCTCCATAGCTCAGTCAGCAAATGCCCAGATACATTACAACACCATGTTGGAGGTGGCTAGGTAAAATCATGAAAAAGTGGGTAAAGGGTATGATAATACTTGCCAGAGAATCTGAGAATGTGAGAATCTGAGAATCAAAAGCCAGAGAATCTGAGAATCAAAATCATATGTGCAAAAAGTAAAGCAGAGGTATATACACAGAAAAAAATAATTAATTTTAACAGGTGCGTAAAATTTACCCTCGCTTAGTTTCAAGACAAAAGAGGCGTAACCAACGAAATTGTTTGCAATCTTTCATGCGACATACAACAATGTTTGCAATCTTTCATACAACAGGCTAGATTCAGGCGATATCTGGCTTAAATTTACATAAATTATTCCATTATTCTTTGCTATGATTTTCTTCCCGTTGGTAGTGAAACCACAATCTTGTACAACAAAATCATCGTTCTAAAAATATAAACACGTTTTGCTAAGCATAGTTGGTGTAATGCTTTTTCAACAGTATTTAGAACTACCCATAAAATCTTGTCCTGTTTATGTTTTATACATGTATGGAACCATGTTTTGAAGAACATCAATAAAGTATCAATCACTTGCAGCAGTGAAAATAGTATTTATAGCTCGAACGTTAATCAGAGTGATATATAAAATACGAGAGATCCAAATCGCTTGAAACTTGACATGTTTTGCAATACGTTTATAATACATTTAAAAAACAATCAATTATAAATCATTCTAAAAATATGTTTTGTGTGTTACTTGAGTTTTTGCAAACAATTTCTTGTATCATAATGGACGACGACACATATGTGCTCGAAGACTTTCAACAGCTTTGGGGTCTAGCTTTTTATACCGCAAAGAAACGCTGTTGCTGAGATTTCCGGATAAAGAAGGTGTCTAAATTCCCAAAGAAGTATTTGGTTCGGCAGGCCATATGTAGTTGTGGTTGAAAGTTCAAAAGTTCTATCCCTATCGCCACTATCAACAAGGATGTGTACGAGAAAAAATGTTTGCAAAAGTGGATAATATCGTTTACAAGAAGCCACGGCTCTCCAGCTCTGTTTGGCCTGTTTAGGACTCTCGTCACTATGCAAAATCGACCCTGGAATGGTATAAGTAACAAGAGATCAAATACATTCCAAAAAAAGCCAATCCGCCTAACTGTGCAAAACTTCAAGCGATAGAAAAACACTGGGCTTTGGTTAAGCGGAAACTCTTTGAAACAAAGCAGAAAGTAAATGGGATCGACGATTTCAAGAGAAAATGGAGGACCGCCACCGCTAGCGTATCTGAAGATACTGTACGGAATCTCTTGGCGGGTGTACCACAGAAAGTTCAAGAATTTTACAGGAAAGAGTATGAACGTCTTAATCGACTGATTCTACTGTTTATATTACTCTATTATACTGAAACAAACAATCAGTTTTGTTGAATTATGTCGAGATTTTTTTTGCTGACATAATCTTAGTGTCAGAATTTCAACGAGGACAGGCTTTACAACGAAACATTATAATTAACGACGACTTTATGAAGCAACGAGACATAATATGCACGTAATATTAACTTTCTATAGATAAAGATCCAATTTTAAAATAATTCATGTATCAATAACAACGCAAATATAAATTAGAATATAAATCTACCAAGCAACGAATACAACATATTATGAACAAAATTATATTGCATGACATACTCTATAGATGTGCCCAAAAACCGAGCATTTCCGTTGATCCAAGGAACTCTCCATAGATCCGGCATCACTGCTTACGTCCAGTTTATTATTTCAACAGGAAACCGAATTTGATTAAAGGGGATGTTATTTTTTGGTTTTGATAGTTCTCCTAAAACTTGGAATGATTTGGTAGTAGTTTGGCTGTGCACAAGCCATTTAAAATTTGTATGCGAATCATCGTGGAAAATTTAACTTTTCATAAACGTTGCTGTAATATGTTGCTCTGTTGTTTCCAAAACAATCAACCAAAGTAGGTAGCAATAACATTCTGAACTCTATACTACCATCGACGCCTATGGTTTTACCACAATGTCATCCGTCACCAAGTGTTGCTTGACAAGTTTTTTTTATGTCAGTTTTGAATGAGTTTGATAATATTTTAGCGGATGTATCCTAAATTTGTTTATTTGTTAACAGCTAATAAAATGATTCCACTAATAACTTTGAAGCTGCTGCTCTTGGACTGCTTGCTGCTCTGATAAAGTTGCCATTTCTGATAAAACGAATATTACGGCTAATTGGAGGAGAATGTTTGTTGAATATCGCCATTGTCGCCAATCGAATCAGCATACCATCGCTCAACTGCGAGAATCAATTTAGTCGTGGTTTGGCTACTTTTCACCCACTGTGTGCATCGCTTGTATGTGAACGTTTATCAACTTCTGAACATCTTCGGAAGCCTTTTCTCATTTCCCACGAGGTTAAATGCTTATAGGTATTTCGACCGAAAACTGACTGACTAGTTGACTGACTTTGTGTGGAAACTAGCGTAGCAGTAAGTGGTGAGGATATTCGCATGCACAAATTTAGAGGTATTTAATGTGCTTTACATGGGGTTGTAAGTTTTCCGGTGAATGTATAAATTATACTATAACGTTGCATCCAGAGAAACACGAGCCGGTTCCCGTCGTCCTCGGTGTCGTCGTTGGCTGCAGTGCCCTACTGTTCATCGGTACATGCCGCACAAAATGTACATGGAAGCGTGGGACTAGAGTGCAGCATCTGATCTAAGTTGAGGAAAATTTCACAGTGCACTGTTTTACCTACCAGTGTTGTCGGAGAAAAGGAAACATACGATGCGCTAAAGATGGTTTCCTATCCTTGGGCTAGAAAACGGGTAGTTTCTTGTTTCCGAGACTAGGTTCAGGATCTGTGCTAGTTGAAAATCTCATGCATATAATGCGATGGGATTAGTGTTGGATGAAATTACATATTGACGAATGTAAAGCTGGATTACTTATGATATAAATATTGAATAAATGGTTGACGAACTACAGGTTTAACTTGAATTATATATGTACGTATCACCAAGTGTGTAACATCAGTGGGATGGAATTTATTTTTCATTTTTTTTTTCATCACAGTGAACAGTCTTTTATGAAAAACCACTCAGATAACAGTAATGTTTTCAAAGCAAAAATAAAGGGTATAAGTCTGTGTTTAAAGTTTTTTTTTTAAGATACAGTTTGTATCATATTCATAAACGAAAACTCGTTGGCTGGGAATTTCAACCTTGACTAACTTTTTTATTGGCGAAAAATTCGCGTTGGAAAAGTAATGTGTCGACGTATTCGACGTATGCTTGCAGGAGCATTCGTTGCAGTTTCAGACGAAGGATTTTTTTTATGACATTCACTTCATCACATTTGTATCGTTCGTGATTTGTTTAGGATACAATTTGTGCTTGGGATTTCAGCGCGAGAGGTATAGATGGCAACGACTACGCCGGGTCGCCCCCTCATCTCGAATAAAGTTACGTTACGATTGGGGAGAGGTGATCTCCGAGTACAGATATAATGAATTTCCCTCGAGTTTGAATTGTTTTTAAACTTTTGCTACTAATTGTATTGCGAGAACTCAGTTTGCTACAGACACACGTCACACGCATTGACACGTTGATTTGATCGATCTCAGACTTGTGCATAAATTTAACCCTGACTTTTTACTAATTATATTTTTATTACTTGAAGCGTGAAGTACGTGATTATAATAATTTGAAGGAAATCAAAATGAGACCCTAGGAGTGGCGAGCAATTTCTGCTAAAACCGAAGATGTGAAGAGAAAGTTTTGATAGTTTCGTTAGACTGTTCTAGTAGAAATTGCTGTCCACTCCTAGGGTCTTGTGTTGATGAGAAGATATTTCCTTTAGGCATTACCTGGCCTTTTGCTTGTTTTCAATTCAGTTCCCCTGAAACTTTAAGAAAGAACCAAGAGCTTGCTTAAATTATGAATTATGTACCTTTTGATGTTCAATATCAAATATCAGCAATATATGGAGGTGAAAATTGGAAATAAAAAATTTGGAGCATCTTGAAAATGGTCAGCTTTGAAACATGGATTCTTTATTCGTAGTTCGGATCATTTAAAAAAATTTGGCATCAATCGATTGGGAGTATTTGTAGCAATTGGTTTCATTAATTAAAAGTGTTATTATATAGTAACAAAAAATGAATAATCAGACAATTGTAAAAAACGATTATTCCAATTGATTTTTGAGAGTGTCACTAACACAGACTTGGTGTTTGAGGCTGTTATTACATGTTAATTATAGAGGCACTGTTGAAATAGTTTCAATGTTGCACATTACCTCTCAGCTGATGATTCTACTTTATTATTTGGTTAATCAATCTTGCAGTCGAATTAGTCAAGGTCTAGCTACATTTCACAATGCTGAATCGGTAGATAACAATTTTGGCAGAGTCCAGTCTGGGCCCTAAATAAATATTGAAAAAGGAAAACAAGGCGTACAAGGCGTATTAAAAAAGGAAAACAACGGAACAAGAAGAACAATAAAAGTTTTCACAATATCAACCAAAATTGCAACTCTTACAGCCACAGGAACACTAGAAATTTTAACCCTACCAGCAGACAATGAGGTCTACAAAATGATTGACGAGAAATAAAACCAAAACTAAAACAGCTGTGCTACAAATATGCGTCCAATGGCTAAAGATCTCTTAGCAGCCGTAAAACACCATTTATCAAAAAGCCTCCGCATTCGTATCGATCAACTATACTATTTCAGAGCGGTGAGATTTTGAACACCTTATTCCGGTGACTAATAACCAACAACAAGTAACCTACAGGACTATCGGAACTAGATGCTTCGGATAGGTCCAGAATACGCACGATTGTCATCAACTCGCTTGTGCCGTTCGAATTTTTACAGAATCCTTTTTTTCGGTTAACATGACGCACTAGTTTGAGGAAGCAGCAGTTGTGACAAATCCTGAACTGCATGATTCTAGTCCTATCAGTGAATTTAATGAAGATAGTAAAACTGAGACATTGCTTTACTGTAAAAATGTACCGAATGCACAGTGCACATAAAATTAATGAAATACGCAACAAAATTGATGGCTGCTCTAAGTATATAGTATTAGGTGCTGAGACTAGTCAATTTTAAGATATAAAAAATTAAAAAGTTTTCGTCAACAGAAGGATTAGAAGTAAGTGGCCCCAACAACATAATTTCAATCGTTCCAAGTAGACTTCCAAGCGATATTAACAATGAACATATTTTCCCAGTGGAAAATCTCTATCACACTTTGTAATTAGCTTCAACAGCATCCTTACTGTTGGTTTAAATCGGTTTAAGGCGGCTGTATGTACTATTGGTACAAACCAGTCCAAATCGGAAATGTGTTTATGCAAATAGAACCCGTCCCTGTTGCAGTACTCCTGATGTTTTTAATCCCTATCAAATTTGATAAATCAAATTATAATTATAAAATTATAAATTATAAAAAATATCGATGAATTGCTATTAACGCACGCATGCATGATTAATTTAGGATGACGATGGAAAAAAAAACTCAAAAGATAATTTTATTTTACAGAAGGACCATCTTCGAGAACTTGCGGTGGAAGATATATAATTGACGTCAACGCTTACCTCTTTCCTAGGGGGTGTAAAGTAGCCAGTACCCTGCCAGTCCTTGCCGTTTAGGATAGAAGTTTTTCACCAGCACCGTTAGCAGCTCCTTCTGGATCATTGCCTGCTGCTCAGACATGACCGACCTCGACTGACGTTTCCGCATAACAATATCCACCTTGTCCAGGTATACTCGAGCAGGAACGAATATCTTGATAACTGACCTTGGTATTTAAGAGCGCTGAATAAGAGATAAAATACCTGTGGATAATACCACAAAAATGTTCCCGCAATGTTATGCGAATACCAAATTGAGATTAGACAATACCAAAATAATACCTGTCAGGTATTCCCAGGCATTCACATTAATAAGTATTGTTATTCGAGAGATATTTTGCTTGCAATTTTTAGGTATTTTACCTCTTATACTGCGTTCGTCAATATTAACTTCAGTTATCATGATCAATATTAGGTATTCATATGTTATTTTTTCCTGCTCGGGTATCCACCTTCTTCACCGGTTCCACCTAAAAAAAAAAATTTTTAGAGACTTTCACTCATACTATCTTACCACTCAAGTCATTCAACCTAGTATTACAAAATTTTGCTACAGGTTTCGGTTATTGCTTACAAACAGATTGGTGTATTTTAATTGGAATTAAGGAAGAGTTGGTGAAAAATGAACGACAACAATGGAATCCTCAGATCCCACTCGGAGTAATCAGTTTCAGATATCATGGCTTTAGTAAATTGTTCAAGAGGTACTGTATTCCGAGTTAAGGCGGTCAATTGGACTCCCAACAGTATCAAGAAAATCTGGAAGTGGCCGGAAGCGATCTGTGAGAAGCATTGATACAGTCCATTAAGATCCGTTAAGTAATATGTAATCCCGTTCGGGGAACAAGAACAAATGGCAATGGGGGGTAATGTTTCAGGGGCAACGGAAAGAAGAGTGGTGGAATATTAGCGTTAGTATGCATTTGAACAGTAATAAACCAATTTTTCGAAGAAGTGTTAGATTTGAAGATATTTGATGGCTTCTAAAAACAAACCTCCTGAAAATCTTTACTTAGAATAATCATTAGGGTGCCAATGGCATGTATGGGAAAAAATTGACCATCGAATTTCAAAAAACGGGTAATGCTAAAAAGTTTTGTCTCCCCAAAAAAACCCCCCAAAAAAAAAGTTGGATCGGACTTCGTTAAGTGTTGGACCAAAGCGGTCAAAGTTTGACATTTTTGAAACACGAAAAATTTCCCAAGGGGGGGGTACGTGAAAATTCCGAAATCGATTTTTTGTTTTTGATGCCAAATGTCTTAGAAATGCATGAAACGTCGAGATCTGAATTTGATATGGAGGATTTGAATTCAATTGCTGAGATATCCATGGCAATAGTACTGAAACATGTCTTATATCATCGTTGGCAACTGCTAGCATATTATATGTGATATTTCATTAGGGTGGTTCACTTGTTTTGCATTAGGGTGGTCCATTTTATAGAAAAATAAAAAAATAAGATAATAGTATCAAAACATCTCTTATATAATCGTAAGCCATTATCAATATTAAATATATGATATTTCATTAGGGTGGCTCAGTTATTTTCCATTAGGGTCGTTAAGAACAATAAAAAATATTTCCAGCAAATTTAAACGCTATTCGCATTACATGGGCCCGGCGCGGGGCGAGGCTCGCCCGGGTAATATTTTGAAATGATTGCTTGGGTTTTGTATGTGAGCATTCTCACTATGCTGGCACGGCCCAGCACGGCACATCAGCGTAGTGAGAACAGTCACATACAAATTCCAAGCAATCATTTCAAAATATTACCCCGGTGGGTCTCGCCCCGCGTCGGGCCCGTTGTAATGCGAATAGCGCTTTAACCAGTCAATATTTTTCGTATAGGTTAAAACCATTAAGCTTTCTCACGTCTATCATCTTTCTCTTCCAAGCAGGTAGAAAGAATAGATTGTTTACATACGAAAAAAAAAAACAAAAAACGTATGAAAACAATCCTATTCTTTCTACGTGCTTGAAAGAGAAAGATGATAGACGTCAGAAAGCTTAATGATTTCTCACAAAACTTTTCAATATTACCTATCTTACAATGAGAAATTCGCTTCTTTCGTTCTTTTTCATTAATTAGTGCATCAATATAATAATTTCAACCGATTTCTATCCACAGACTGTAAGATTAGCGTACGGACTACCAAAGAGAATTATTTACTAGAGACGCTCTCTTTGTGGTCCTTTTGGAAACTTTTGCGAGACTTACATTCGGAATGCGACGCTTCTTTAAGGTGAAACAGATCGGTGCCCTCGTCTAATACTAATCTTAGAGATTAAGCATTGTGCATCAGTGAGTTTCTTATTTCTGTTTTGCACCGTCGTTGCAAGCTAAGATTAAAAATTTCAGAGTTATCTATCCTACATTTACCGAATATTGTAGAGTGGGAAGTCTTCGACTGCAACCTAATTAACAATTTTGACCGAGTAAACGTTTATTCAGCTGTTTATATGAGAAAGAAGAGTTTAGTCAGCTAAAATTGTTTGTTGGACCCCTAAGATGGGGAACTATCTCATTAATACGGTATTTGCAGATATAACTAACCTTTTCAATGGTTGTGACAAAAGACACGTAACGAAAGGGAGGGAACGGTATTGTGATATTTCCAAAATTCATGTTGCTAGGTTTTTGGTACATTGCATCGCATATATTTTCTTAAATTACATCTGATTTTTTTGAACTTTTATACATTGTTCGATGTTCTTCAACTAAGTGCAAAATAAACTGTTTCTGATCTTCATCCGTTGACAATTTCGAATTATATGTTTTGATTAATGCAATACCTCGTTCTGCATTGTCATTTACTACTTCCAAGCTTTTAATTCGTTTAATGGCATTTTCATATTCTTGTTTGCTATTCCACTGCGTAATATCAGTTTCCAACAATGATTCCGGAATCTCTAGAGCACATAACAAGTTTTTAGTATGCTGACTGCCTTGAACAAATGAGTGCAGCTGTAGTGTTGAAACGTCGTTTGATTCGACTATGGATTTAGCACACACATTTGTTTTGTTAGCTGAAAATAAAAATATTGTTAGAAATATAATGTTCTGCGTACATCGAATTGAACAAAATAATTACCTGATGTATGTAAGGCTTCAATATATTTTTTTTTTATCTGCGATATCCAACGTTTCATCAAATAAACACAATCCGATGAGATTGCTATCCAAATACTTCAGATGTTTCAAGAACCCTTTATATACTGCTTTGGCAACTTCTTCGTCAACAGCTTCGTAGATTTTAAGCGATTTTATCAAATTAAGGCCATTGTTTGCAGACATTGCAGCACACGTAGACAGAAACCAGTTTTTCAAATATACTTTTACAATGAATACATTAAATCGTTGTTGAGTTGCCTTAGGTAACGCAAAAGTGTGTCGGTAAAGGAACATTTTTAGTGAATAAATAATTTTTGCCATCCATCTTGCATTATGGAAAGCACCAGGAGCTCTAATTTTAAAATGTTCTTTAATTTTTCCACCCAAAAATATAAGCGTAAGCTGAATAACTTCGCGATAATCTTCGCGGTGATGTTGTTCTTTTAATTGTCGCTCAAAAAAATTCAAGAGATCCACCCTCTCGTTGGCTGTTATTGATGATTTAACGAATACATCATTAACACCAGAATGGTATGAGCTCTTTTCTAAACGGTGCCATTCCGTCTGAAACCGCTTAAAAATCTCAACATTTGGAGATTGTGCAGTTTCAAATTGTAGTGCCTTGAATGCCTTGCCAACTAACAGCTCGTGTATGTGATGTCTACAGGGAAGTCCAATCAGCTGTCTTTTAAACATTTTGTCAAGATGTTGACACGCTCCTTTCTTTCGACCAGTGTTTGACGCAGTGGTATCAAATGATGTAAACATAACCCTAAAACACGGAATAACGGTATAATTCAAAAATTATCAATAATAATATTGAAACTAATAGAAATTACCTGTCTTCAAGATCCCAATCGACACTGCATTGTACACCGCTTCTGCTTGTTCTATTCCTGTTGAATTTTGGATGGGAGGAACAGCTAACAGCTTACGGATGCCTTCACCAGATACAACTATAGCCAATCGTTCAGTTTTGGGGGTGGCTTTAGACGACAATATACTAGGAAGCAGTTTTGAATCCCAATGAACTGTTAAGTTAACCTGTGGCTCAAATGTTGCTCTCAGCTCGTTCTGCTTTTGCACACGAATTTCTTTTCTTGAATTCCTAATGGACTCTTTGTTTAACACTAATGTTGAAACGTCGTGCCCCAATGATTTCGCTATAGATGATATTAGAAATACCGCATTTCGATCACTCACTTTGCAGCGGTCCAAAGCAGCAGCCACATCGACAGTAATGACATTTTTTAATGGTGATTTAGAAGTTGAAGACGATTTGGAAGGACCTAGAAGAAAATTTAAGAATCAATCGTTTGTTAACCACGAAAAACATTTTAAAACATATTTGAAATTAATTCAATTTACACTTACCCGGTATCTGAAAATCTTCGCCGATAGTACTGATAGAAGGAACGGACTCACTCTGGGTTTGAGATGAGCACTCGAAATCACTAGCAGTTAAATTTTTTCTTTCCTGTAGACTTGCTTCTTCCTGCTCACTTGTTCGTGGATTAGTCTCTGTTGTCGCCTCTGCTGTTTCTTCCTCCTCAAAATCACTACACGAGATAGTTGCCGTTGGAAAAGACTCACTTGTTGTTGGAAGAGTTAGTTCTCGTTGTTCTTGCAAATACCGATATGCTTTTCTTTCTACTTTATTCTTCGGTTTATACCTCTTCCCGATATCGAAAAGGTTCTGCAATGAATCAGAGAAATCCTTTCTCTTCTCAATTTCTCTCGCCGACATTCTTAGCTTGCGCTTCTGCAAGATTTTCCAAGTTTCGTAGTACCGCAAGATTTTATGTTGCACTGTCCTGTCGTCGAGCAAATGGTTCAAATGCTTTTTATTCCATGATACTTTCAAAGCTTGTATTGTTAATTGTGCACTTGGTTTAGTCTTTTGCTTCTCTGCTCGCAAATGAAACATGAATTTCCGGAAAACTTCGTTGTATGTAGGCAAATTCGAAGATTCGGGGAACAAAGGTAGGTATTTTCCAACTAGCCGAATATCCTCCATTTTGAAAAACAAAAAACTGTTGACTAGACCGCGGTTCCTCGTTCAAATATAAAAATACTGAATGAGTAAAACTAAAAATAACAATTCCTTATATACCAAATGTGTGGCCATTTCATTACCTACTCAGTACTCAGTCTTTCAAAACTGCTCGCTTGGGACGTATTCGTTGCCTACGGGTAGCTTATATTTTGTTTGGGTAGATAACACTTCAGAACAAAAAGCATTCGAAGCAGACGTTGTCACTACCGAAGCGCGTATACCACAGCAAGCGGCAGGTAACGTACTTTTGTTTTGATCCCCTATAACGTACCTACTTGTGTTTCTCGGAAATGAAGCAGTCCAAGGCCAAGAACCTCTTTAGAAAAGATAAACAAAAAACTTTTGTTGCACTTCGTAGTCGCCTATCAAGCTATTGTAATAATTTGGGTACATCAAAAATCGTTTTTTTCTTCCTTATTTTTGTCCATATTTTGGTAACGGCACATTTTTGTTAACTATTAAAAAAAACATAATAAAAATATCTTAACGAAGTGTAGTATGCCAAAAAAGAATCATGGTTTCAAACTATACAAAAAATATTGACTGGTAAATTTGCTGGAAATATTTTGTTGCTCTTAATTTCCAACTCAAAGGACCACCCTAATGGAAAATAAATGAACCATCCTAATGAAATATCATATATTTAATATTGATAATGGCTTACGATTATATAAGAGATGTTTTGATACTATTATCTTATTTTTTTTTATTTTTCTATAAAATGGACCACCCTAATGCAAAACAAGTGAACCACCCTAATGAAATATCACATAATATGCTAGCAGTTGCCAACGATGATATAAGACATGTTTCAGTACTATTGCCATGGATATCTCAGCAATTGAATTCAAATCCTCCATATCAAATTCATTTCACTCCTCCACCTCAAAAAATTTCTAAGTCCCAAAAAGTCAATTTTTTTCAAAAAATTTTTTTCGAGATAACACCAGATCTCGACGTTTCATGCATTTCTAAGACATTTGGCATCAAAAACAAAAAATCGATTTCGGAATTTTCACGTACCCCCCCCCCTTGGGAAATTTTTCGTGTTTCAAAAAAGTCAAACTTTGACCGCTTTGGTCCAACACTTAACGAAGTCCGATTGAGCTCAAATTTTGCATGGGGACTTTTTTTGAGGAGACGAAACTTTTGAGCACTACCCGTTTTTGAAATTCGAAAAGTCGATTTTTTTTGGCACCCTAATAATCATATATTAACCAAACGCTGCACCACGCATATTCGGAAAATCTTCCAATCTGAACTCTTTCACGAGCCACACAACCCTTTTTTAGGACCACAAGGTAGTATAAAATTATATATATAAAATAATTAAAATAACATTAATTTTTTGTTTATTGTTATTTATGTCTTGTGTAGAACAAATCTTTTTATTTTTTGAGCGGGGGAAAATAAAATTTTCCCCAATAATGCGTATGTCGCTCAATGGACAGTTGAATATTGAAACTTGTCATAAAATACGTCATATACACTGCAATCTGAACGGCTTATTAAACTACCACAAGCTAAAATTATATACCTTCCATGCGTCTTGCAGCCCATCAGGCATTATTGTCATTTATTGTTACTCATGGGTTGCCATGTGTGCGACGTTATATCGGGTTAAGCTCTGGAGTAAACATTCTGACCCAAAAGCAAACCATCTCGCAAGAGGTACACGCTCGCATCGCCGTCGTCGTGCTCGCACCGGGTGATTGTCGTAACCCCAATATTACCATTCAAGTATCTCTCCTGAACAGTTATTGGCAATCCAGCGGAGTTGCTTTCTGCCCTTTTGATGCCACTCCTGCGGTAATCATGAGGCCATGAGGGTGCTGTTAATCAGGACCTCCAAATGGCTAACACACATCAGGTTGTCTTTGCCTGCCAGGCAGCAACTGGTTCAATGATTTCGTCGTCGTCGTTGTCGTTTCTGCAGGATACCTCGGCTTCGGCCAGCTCTTGACGGTGCACTGAAGAAAATTGGGTTGTTGGATCGGATTGAATTCTTAAGGGAATGCATCAAAATATTCTTTCAGTGCAATCACGCGAAAACAAAAACTCGGGGAGGTAGTTCGAAAAACAAAGAGGAACAAAATAAACGCTTAAAGCGGACCCCACACGTATCAGAATTATTGAAAATAATCCTATGGCGAATACCACGTAGGCCAATATTTCTATCAATAGTGAACCAAAGACTGCAAAAATGATTGTCAATCATCCGTCTTCGAGCCGACTTATTGATCCGTGTGGGGTACGCTTGACAGTAAACTGGTACTGACAGGTGCAAACCACAGATCCGTAAGCACTGTTTGAATGAATATTTTTCCTCCAAAAGATAAATGCCGGTCGTAAAAACCGATATAAGCATACCGTGATAGAGCCGATGAAGAGATAAAGGTAGAAGGACCGAACGAAAAAAATATGTGAAGATAAACATACACACTAGGAAGATTTTTTCTGTTCTCTTCTTTCGCTCATTGTGAAAGGATTGAATTGAGTAGGTATGTATGCAGGAAAGGAGGGAAAAACCTGAGTAGCAGCTGGTCAGTAGAAACTGGACGTTCGTGGATGGACATTGCCAAAGCAAACGAAGGAGGAGTAGAAAAAGAGATCAATGAAGAGACTGTATTCGGCTGTTAATGTCTGGTTTGTTCGAAAAAATGGATCGCTATTAATTTAAAGAAACGGCACATACAGGTGAAGTGATTCTCTGATTGCAGTTGGTAGGTTTAAGTTGATTGCAAGTTGATCGGAGTCAGGTGCAATGGGTAATATGAATTGGCTAAATTTTTCGAAAAAAGCGCTTATAAATTTTGGACTACCCACCTTTGCCTTGATTAGTTTGTTTGATTATCCACAGTCAGTAAACGGCCAGCCATTTTAACTCAGATTTGAGTCGTTTTTGACTCACTTTCGTGAAAAGTGGAGTCACTCAAATTTGAGTAAATGTAACTGGGATTTACAAGTCGACAAATCAAAAACATCCATCTGATTTGAGTCTATATTATTATAATGATAATATCATTTATTACAATTCATCCAACAACTGTGTCTACGTGAATATGTCGGTCTATAAGCACCATATTGGGTCTATTCGTTGGTGCAACTTCTTCTGATCATTTATAAGGAAACTGCCCCCATATTAATCTCATTGTTCCTATATTCATCCTACGATGAATCATACAATTGGGCAGTTGAAGGATCGGTTTCGTTTTCTAATAATGTTTGCTTACGTTAAATAACTACAACAAACATTACTAACTAATTCTTCAACTGCCCAATTGTTTGATTCATCGTAGGATGAATATAGGAACAATGAGATTAATATGGGGGCAGTTCCCCCTATAAATCGTTAGAAAAAAAATTCGTAAAATTTATTTATATTTTTTATTTATTATTTGACAACAGAAATGAAAATTAAACAACATTAAACATCATAGGATCGATCAACCATTCCATTTCAAAACATTAGAATACCTACTAAATTGATATTGAATTAATTCAGTTCTGGTTGGGATAAGCCATTTCAAAAACATGTCACCACATACTCGGGTAACGGGATGTAATTTTAGCCTATCAGCTTCATTCGGCCTGTGTACCAAATATGTCCTTAATTAAGTGATAATCAACAAAATCATGTTGCTATTAGGATTACCGATGTAATTTGAAGCAATTGAGACAATATTAATCAACTTATATTTGTTCACTTCTGCGTAATTTTCGATTTCTTGAACTTTTGGGGCATCTTGATTTCACTGGTTAAGCTGAACAGATGATCTACACGATCTTCAAGTGATCTAAATTTGACTTAATTGAATCGATGTACAGGATGTACAGAAAATAGTTACACGTTACAAACTAACTGTTCGTATAGCTACAATAACAATGACTTTACAAGAAAATCGTAGACCCAATGTTGGGGACATATTTTTTTGTATGTTCCTGTTGTATCAATAACGTAGTAAAAAAGTTGTTATTGGTAAAATTTGAAGTGGAAATGCATGAGTTTGCGGTTGTTTATATGCAAGTGGCTCATCTCAACACGAACTGAAGGAAAAAAATCATTGTATAGTGAATTATAATGTTCTTATATTGAATGGCTGATAAATCATGTATGAACATCACTGAAGTGTTTGGAAACAGTTTTATTTTAGTTTGGTTTGTGAAATTTTGTGTTAAGTAAAGCGAATACAGCTGGCAATGCCTTAATTCATAAAATTAGAAAGAAAAAAACTGTACAAAGACTGCATTTAGTAATAAATCCATCGAATAAGACGAAGTGGCATCCATGAATAGACCCAATTTGGTGCATATAGACTGACATTAAATCCATATCCCTCGAAAGTTTCTGACTTCATAAAAAGAGTTGTGTAACTTTTCGTGATACATACTACCAAATGTCTTATCAAACTTATCTTAGCAAGTGCATAACTAGTTTAATCTCGCTTACAGCCTAAAAATTTTATGAGTTATAATAAAAAATGTTATTGATCGTTGCATAATAGGCTGAGTCAAGGGACACATACCCTAATATAATTGCATCAAATTTTTAAGCAATACACACATTCTTCAATGTGATCAATAAATTAGGCCATAGTTTGGAACCTAGGAAATAATGTGTCCCTATAGTTGGGTCAAAGGTATTTTTGTAAAATCATTGTTCATGTTTCTATGTGAACAGTTAATTTATTATGCGTGACTATTTTCTGTATATCCTAAACGCATTACTAGGTATATCAATTCAATATAACCAAATTTAATTCATTTGAAGATTGTGAAGGTAATCTGTCAGCTAAACCAGTGAAATCATGATTGATTGTTGAATTGATGAATCAAGTCTTAGCTACCAACATGATACCAACATGATTATATCGATTGTTGCTGAATTTGTTATTGATTTGATACATAGGCCCAATCAAGAAGCTGGGCTGACATTACATCCCGTTACCCTACAATATTTTTCTCAAAAAAAAAACCAAAAAAAAAACAAACCGACAAAGATTTTTTATTAGGGCCCAACTAACAAACGTAAACAATGACTTCTTCCGTAAATTTCTCGTGGCACAAAGGCTACCCAAGGAAGCCACCAATTCTATCGGATTGGGGAACTCTTCCTCTTCGAAATGACCGTAGTGGATTGATTAGGCGAGTTTTCAATGACGAGAAATTCGCGGAAAAAGCCATTGTTTTCGGTTGTCAGTTAGGTCCTAATGAAAAATCTTTGTCGAAATATTCCATCTGTTCTCATTGATGTATTTTTGAAACTAATTTAAGAAAAACAATGTATTGACAGATTTATTTTCAAAGACGTTCAACTCAAAGTGGATTGTTATTATAATGACCTATTTTATTTATTGTATTTTTATTTGTTGATTTGGCGTACATTAGCATTCAGAGTTTCTCAAGTTATTTCAAGTAATTTTAAATGCTTTCCTCTTTTCATTTATTCAAAATCAAGCTGTTTTTAAACATTAATACCAAGAAAATCAACAACCCTTTTAACTGCTGAGCCAGTTGGGACAGCCCTCTATCAAATATTTTCACGCTTTTTCGTTACTCCAACAATTAGAACTGGGAAGAAAACAGTTGCTCGCGTTTCTTGATTACGATCGCTGATTGGCAAAGGGAATCGTAGTTGAGGAAATGTTGAGAAAAGCCTCTTCAAAACAATTTGGCTAATTAGCTTGTGCTAGCTAATAATGAGTTCCACGCGCATTTGCAGATAGATCAGATTCGACAATGTTCGATTTGGATGAAATTTTGCACGTGCTCCTTGTGTAAACAATATTTTCATGGGTGGAAAGATTACTTGCACGAAAAAAAGTTATTTGGGTGTTTGAGCACTAATTTCAATCAAAAAATTCGAAACCATATTTAAAGCTTTCTTAGATCAAGTTGTAGAAAAGTGATACGGCTTATAAAAATTGGCACTAAAAAACAATTATTGAAAAAAAAATTGTCTGGTGCTCCACAGTTCTAAACTATAAAATAACGGTAATTATTTGAGAAAACTTTTATCTTAAGCGTATAAACAACGTGCGTATTTGACTATTCAGGGGGTTGATAGTGTAAAGTCACAAATAGAATTGTATTTCTCTTAGAAAACCAATTACAGAGAAGCATAACTATATGCAACATATTATACTAAACATGACATTTTATAAGTGGGTGGTACTTCAAGTTACTTCGTAGGTTTAGATTAACCTATCGACTTGGATTTGCCTATTCGTCAAAGTATGTTTGGAAAAAATGCATCACCAATACAATCGACGTGAGCCTATTCAGTTGGATTGTGCAGATCGATGATAATGCATAATAGAGAATTTGTGTCAAGCGAGTACTAAACTGCCTGATATGTATCGGTCAGTAATTTGAGCATTTGTTTCTTGCGTTTTGCCTTCAAGTGAGAGAGATTCTAGAAGAATGTTATTTGCATCGATAATGAAAAAATGTGTTGGCAATAAATTTGTAGGTAGGTATGTTACAAACTTCTATGAATTGGAAACATTTGCGTACCTCGATGATGAGTCTTAAGTGCCCTATTGCAAAACATGACTATTGAATATAAGAAGTACTTGTCGAGAAAAGTTGTTAATCAAGAGGCTCAGATTAGATAATTCACATAGATTAATTTTTCATGTTTTTAGTATCAACGTAGTATATGATTTAAGTATGCAAAAGTATTGAAGGATCGTTCATTTGTTAGTTGCTCCTCCAAGCTTCTGATCGAAACTAGTGTAATTGCACAGATAAGAACATAGCTTGGGATCAGTTATCTGTCTTCAATGTACAAGTTCACTAATTCACCTTATTTATAGATCAATACCGGTTAACGGCTTCGCGGTTTTCGTTGCTGATGTTGCTTATAACCTCAGCTAGCTACCACATTAAAATATTGTTTCAAAAATGGTAGGTTATCGTGTTGTAAAGCTCAGTAAACTTGAGATTTATAATTGTAAAAATGAGCCAAGAATGTTCTCAGGCACTCCTGTTGAAAAATTTGTTAGCTTAGAGGATGCAACGATAACTGCGCTGAAGCAAAATTCTTTCGTTAAAAAAAACCAGTGGGGTTGTGTGTTCAACATGTTTGATTAGTTTCGTTGTTTTAATAGCAGAACATTGCAACGCAGCTACTGTTCTAATGGAACATTGGATCGGTATAAGAAAGTAAGTAAGTATGTATGTTAAGAAATTATATGATTCGTTCCTTAGAAATTATTTGGTGAAAAAGATTTGTGAAATATCATTAAACTTTGCCATGGGTAAATAGCTAATTACGCCTTCAGTATTGGCAATTTGTCAAGTTGGTTAACCACTTGATTTAATTTCCTACTTCAAGTTGAAGGTCCTTCTCCAGCGCCCCAACCAGTAATTGGCAACGCATTACCTCTGGCTGCTTTCAGTTTCGCCCGATAACAATGAGCTTATTCGGCATCGGTACATGGTCGTTTCGGAGGATTTCCCGTATGTTCGATCTTAACGCGCTTCTGAAATTTGCGTATACGATTAGGCATTGAACTAATTCTCACTTTCTCAAAACTTATTTCTTCCTAGAAGTAAAACTCTATCCAACGCGAATCGTTAACACAACAGAACAACTGGTCATAACAGTACTAATTGGAATGTACAGAGAATGTTAATTCGGAATATAATGTTCGAAATCCAAAATGTTGTCCGTGATAGCGAATTTTTTGATACTTGCCGAAACGCAACCTTCTTTAAAAAATTTGAACACTGATAGATAAATTGTACCCAAAATATATTCACTTTTTCGTTGTTAAATTTTAAATACTTGAGCAAATAAGCTGTCATAAAACCTTTATTTGACTAGAGCAAAAATCTAAAAAAAATCAATCTAGAAACGATCTAATTATTAGCGTCTGCTGTTTCAATTTTCATGACTGTAACCATTTTCTATTTCTATTTCTCAAATTTCTGAAAAATTGAAATTGAAAAATTGAAAGGTTAAAACCTCTAAACCTCCGCTGGCACACTATTGCATAGCCAATGACTACCTAGCAACGGTTGGTAGCAATGGTCTACGTCAAAAATACAACGAAACTCATGAATATTTGTTATACTAGAAATCACTTGTAGGACACAAGCAAAAATACAAAAGTGCAAAGATTCTTTCCATGAGACCCACGAGACACCACTGAGGTAATTGTTATGGTTATTTTTAGAACCGGGATTGTGATAAGTGATGCGATCAATAAAAAAGCAGTGAAGATACAAATTGAAAGGAAGAAGATGTTTTGAATTTTCCACAGTTCGCAATAATTTTTCCACTAAACAATTGAATCAACAGTTTAGAAGTAAATGGGTTTTTTTACATACAGTGTGTGAATCAACGCTTGAGGGAAAGCTTGTAGTATTGATCTAAGAGTCCAGCAGACTCATAGATCATGTTAAGCGATTTTCGTTTTCTCGCTACAACGGCATCAGCATTTAGATTCAACGAGATAAAAGGATAACAGTCGGCTATTTTTTTCAAATAATTAATCAATAAGTTCAAAATGCACGGTAATTCAGCAACATGGTTATTAGACATCTAAGAAGACAAAGAAATGCCGCGAAACATAAAAAAGAGTCGAACTATTAAACTTCGTTAACACCACCATACTCTCCAAACGAATAAGGCATGCTAATAACCTAATAACTGAGATTTGAAAAATAAACTTAGAAGGTACTTTCAAGAAAGAATGTTTTAAGAAATCTGTTTTCCATAAAAGAGTTTTTCTATAAAACCAAAGAAGGAAAACTAACTACAATTACCTAATTTCTAATCTAATGTAATACAAACGCAGTCAGTATGAGAAAGTATCCCGGAAATAATTGATTTAGATGGCGTCCAATTATTTTGTTGTCAATATTGATGCTTGCAGCACACCAAAGGCATGATACAAGCGATCAGGCCTATTGCGTTGCATTAACCGAATCATCTTCTGTAAAATGGGTTAGAATAGATTTAAATAGTTGGAATAGTTGAATAGATTTGAACCACAAAGCATTTTCAGAATCTACAGGGGAAATATTAGTAATGATCATAAATGCTAACTAGCTACTTTCTGCCATTGCAATAAATAAAACATATTGATTTACTATGATTAAAGCTAACCAAACAAATTACGATCCGAATCTTCACGAAGAATCAAAAACGTTTTCTCGACTGTCAAAATGAATGTCGGTTGATCTTTGGCTACTGCGGTGGGTATTGGCCGGCCTAATGAGCCCTTTCTAATTGTGTTCGGCCCAATGGAATTCGCCTAATGACCTTACCGCCGGATGCAACGAAGACTATACTAAATCCGCTAGTTCACATCCTGTGACCGATTACATTCAACGCCGGCTATCGAACGTGTCAGCGTCATGATTTTTATTACCATACGAATCCTCTTCCAGCTTGTATTCTGCTCGGATGGTCAATCTTCCGATGAAGTGTCAAATATTTCGTCAGGTTTACCGCTTAATTTGTGCAACTTGAAATCTCTGGTGATCCGCAGTTTGGAAGTGGACATTTTCAAAAGTGTTCGGTTAAATCAGCAGCCAAGTATAAAACAATAAAACCGAACAGTACTTTCATCATCACGTCAGAGCCTCAATAAGCACTTCTTATATTGTTACTTTGAGCTTGAAAATGACGCAACGGAAAATAAAACTTCATTCCAGAATTAATACGTCCTTTTCAAACATTACTATTGAGTATACTCGTTGAAAATACTCAGTCTCTTCAGTCAAAGGTTTCCGTGTGCAAAGTATTATTCAAACCGGAGCCCCTTGAGGTAACCTGACGCAAAATTACACTTAGAATGTTACCAAAGAGGGATTCCATCCAGAATGTGCCGGAAATCCCAAAAATCATACCCGATCATCATTGATTTGGATGAAACTTGGCACATGAGTTCGGTACGTTGGAAAAAAAAAATTCCACTGGTGTTAAGATAATTTGGGTTCAAGAGTATCTTTTGAGATGGGCGTATGTGTTTTTTCCAACATTTTACTTGAAAAATCGTAGTTCAAAAACCATTACATTTAGAGAAAAAATTTATATAAGGGAATTGTAGGGAACTAAAAAACCTTTCTTAAAAAAATATACACAGAAGAAAAATTTTTTTTTTCATCAAGAAAAATCAAAAATAATTACTAAAAATCAAATATCTAAAAAAACATATTTTTAATATTTTTTTAATTTGTTGTATGGAAATTTGAGGAAAAAAAACACGTTTTAGAAAAACTCTAGGATGGACGCTCTTATAATAAAAAAGTTTTTCAAATAGCGAACTTTGGTGTATATTTCAAATTTTGGTTATTCATTCTTATAAATAAATTTTGATGTTACAATATGGTTTTGGAGATCATTACAAACAATAATGATAATAATGATAAACCACGTAAACGCAACCGTTTTCACGATATTTCTGATTTTCTTTCAATAAAATTTCAAAACCTCAAAAAATACGCCCTTTTCATAAATTACTCGTGATATTAAAACAACAATAGCTAACGATTGTTTCTCTTGTGATTTTAGCCTTTTTAAAACACATGTATGTGCCTCTTACTTACTCTTAACAGCTCGTCGATTGAAAAAGCTTCACTTAAAGTTATAAGACAAAAATAATGAATTATGGTTGGATTTATATTTATATATACCATTTATTAGTCTCGGTCATTGATAATATTACATAAACATTATATAAACTATTGATTGCTTTTATATATATTATGAATCCTGCCTTCTTCGTTATTCGAAAACAGTTTTACAAAAACTTCGTTTTCTGAAATTGGAACGAATGAGTGGTACTTTTGTGTACCTGCAATCGTTTTAGTCTGTCGGTAAATTTCATTCCATTCTGCTACCCCTGTTCATACTCTTCATGTGATACATAACAAAACGACATTTTTGTTAAACAATCGTCACTTTTTTGGTTCGCCCATTCGAATAACTCTAATGCACTTTTTATAGGGTGTTCATGTTGTACAGCAAGGCTTGCATATCTTGCCATTCGTTTTAATGTACCACCAATTGCATCGCAAGGTCCCTTACCGTGGGATGTTGCGAAAAAATGCCATTCAGCATCAATATTGTATTTCTTTTTAAACTTACAAAGGCTTGCAAAGTTCTTCCTATTTTTATATTGGGATGCTGCCCCGTCAGACATAAACGTAGCTTTCTTTACTTTAATTTTTATTTGCAAAAAGCTTATTAGTTTTGAAATAAACACCTGCACCGCAATCGTATCATGTTTCAACACATCTGAGATAACAATGAAACTGATATTTTTAAGTATTCCAGATTCCGTGTAATAAATGACAAAAGGGTGAATAGCGGCTTGCTCATTACTCGAATAACTACTTTGAACAGCATCTTGAAAAACAAATGAATAATTTTCAGAAAAATCACAAATTATTATTACTGCGCCGTCTTTAAGACAACTTTTATAATCTCTCAAGAAACTAGACTGCTGAGATTTGACAAAATCGTGGGATACTAATTGTTCCAACTTTTCACAAAAATAAGCAATAAATTCATCAATTGGTTTAACAAGTGTCTCTAGACTACATCTATCAGTTGAAATCCATTGCTCAAAAGATATTTCAACTAAACCACGTTTTTCTAATTTGTCTGTTAAAATCAAAATCTGAAAAGCCTGGACATCGTTCGCATTCACGGAGGTAACATTTTTTAGTTCTAGTTGATGAGCTACATAATATTTCTTCAAAACACAATTTATAATCATTCTCGAATGAATATTTTCTAAGACCATGAAGCATCAAGTTAATGTTCTCATGAATGGTGCAAACACAAATGTTATGAGAACCTGTGCTGCCAAGTAATTTGCAATGCTTTGGTCTTAGTGCTGCAAAAGAGCTAAACCCAACAGCATTTTGATGCATCTCTTGAAATTTAATGAAAGCTTCTCTTAATGAACAAACTAAAAGGCGCTTTTGAATATGAACCCTCTTACCTTCACTCCTCACTGAAACGTAGTCGTTCATACCAGGGGTTGCTCGTGTAATCTCATCACTGTCGTAAAATTGCAAAATTTGGTTTTTTATTTCCGGGTTCAGACCGTGTCCCAGCTTTTCGTTAGGGGCAGCTAAAACACCTTCGTGCTTTGCAAGGAATTTAGCTTGTGATACGATGTACTTGTTTGTTATTCCAAATTCTGCCATTACTCTTTGATTTGTCCAAGATTGTGGTAAAACCGAAAGTATCCTTACTTGATCGTCCCTCGAAGTTTCTGGATCAGCATACCGGTCCTTTAGCTGCGCGATTATTTCGTCATATTCGGCTGCTTTCACTTTCAATTGTTCCAGGTCATCCTCCTCCGCTTGATCCCCAAATATGTGTGTCCGAATGCCGTTTGAAACATCTTTGAACTTTTTGCGGGCATAATTTACGTTCAGGAACTTTTTAGCCGATATTGGCGAAACGTTGATTCCAGCTACGCCCTTGTTAAATAGCTCAATATTATGGCGCCTTGAATAATCTTGCACACTGCTATCAGATGGCACTGACATTAATGATATTGCCGATGGCGTTTCCTCGAGACCATACAAGTCTACTTGCCGTGATGTAGATGGTTGTGGATCCATAATGTTAGTAATTGATGGTTTCTCACTAGGCTCCGAAATTGCAGCATGGGATTGTTCCGTTCTATTTAAATGCAAACGACAATTATCACAAATCATCAAAGAAGTGTCCAAATGTGTTTTGCCCATAAACTTGAGTTTTTTGACATTTTGTTCGGTTAATTTACGAAGGTTTTTTGAGCACCGTTTAGTGGGAAACGGCATACAACACTTCTTCATGTTAAACTCCATTTTCAGTTCACTCAGATAGATTTTACTGATGAATGCGACCATGTATGAGCATATATATTGGCTGTGGTACCTTTGGAAATGCAGGTATAAAACATCTCTGGTAGTTTACAGGCAGCGTACATTAGCTGTTTTTTTATGAGAAGATATACCTGACATACGTTATAGCTGCTATTTGTCTACCTACCTTAAACAATATGTGTAACTTTCATCGCTACATCACCGAACTGTTCGGAGTGTAGTTTTCACACACTACACCCGACCTCTAACATCGTTGGAGCTTGGCAAAATAGTCAGCAGTTCGATTAATATGCTTCTTCTATATGACCCTCCGCATAATTTCATCATCTGTCCATTTCACACTTGTCGCCCCTGCGACATCTATCTCGCTGTTACTTTCATCGCTTTAGCAAATTCGCTCCCTTCATTCTCTGAGCGGCCCGACCGATACAGCCATAAAACAATTATAAATATATTGATTGCAATATTAAAACAATAGTGCTATTTATCGTGTTCTTTTCAAATGAGTCTTCTTATCATCCTGATATCAAAAGAAAAGAGGACATTAGAGTAATGTGAACGTTATAATATGAAGATCTTGGAAAATTTATCATTTCTGGTGGAAATCTCGATTAACTTAAGAAAAGAGCGAATTTTCTTATGTTTTTTCATTCTATTGAAATAAAATCCGAAAAATCTCGAAAACGGTTGCGTTCAGGTGATTTATCATCAAAATCATTATTGTTTTTAATGATCTTCAAAATCATATTGTATAATTAATTTTCATTTATAATAATGAATAACCAAAATTTGAAATATGCACCAAAGTTCGCTCTTCGGAAAACTTTTTTATTATAAGAGCGTCCATCCTAGAGTTTTTTTCAAAACGTGTCTTTTTTTCTCAAATTTCCACAAAACAAATTTGAAAAATATTAAAAATATGTTTTTTTTAATATTTGATTTTTAGTATTTATTTTCGATTTTTCTTTATGAAAAAAAATTTTTTTTTTCAGTGTACATTTTTTTTACAAAGCCTTTTTAGTTCTCTACAACTCCCCCATATAAAGTTTTTCTCTAAATGTAATGGTTTTTGAACTACGATTTTTCAAGTAAAATGTTGGAAAAAAAACATACACCCATCTCAAAAGTTACTCTTGAATCCAAATAATCTTAACACCAGTGGATTTTTTTTTTCAACATACCGAAGACGTGTACCAAGTTTCATCAAAATCGAAGATAGTTGAGTTTGGTGACCGACCGATTTGGTGTGGAATCAGTCCAAAGCCAAATGGCTTCGAGAGCCTACTGCCCAGTTTTGACGCTTTCCGGATGAAACTTCTAAATAAAAAGATTACATCACTGCAACACTTTGTAGGTTAATTAAATAAATACAGCTATTTCATACCATGCTCTCTTAATATCTCTTTTTTTTTGCAAATAACATTTCAATTCCCACCACACATATGGTAACTGTTCCCATATTAATATCATGTTTCAATACACATCCTACGCTGAACCAGGAGATTGGATAATATAATGTTGACTTGCTTACAAATAATAACAAATACAAACATTAATAAATGTGCCAATTGCTCGTCAATTCTTTGATATCGGGTAGGGATGATATTAATATAGGAACATCTCCCCTATTTGCAGCATGACCTACAATTTACGTACTTCAAAGAAACATTGTTTCAAACTTTAAGATGTCTTCCACCTCTAAAAATACGAACGCATAATCCGATCACAACAATATTAAAGCAATCAACTTTTTTTCACCGCGTTTCAGCAAATTGATTCACCGAAAATATAGCAACTATTACACAATTCGCGCCATTTATCATCTGATTCCAACCAACGACAGAGTCAACATCGAACGAAAATCCGTTTCACAATGAGTGCTACCAACCCAATCCGATTCTATTTTTCTGCGAGATTAAGAAATCTTCCTCCATCCACCGACAAAGTACCATACCCATTCAACATTTCGCAAATTCACCTTCCACAGTGTACAACAACCACATCTCTCGCTAAGCTTCAGCGTGGTTCTTCGTCCTTTAACTCCAGTCGGGGTATAAAAGAAAGTATTCCGTAAATGGAACAAGCGTGCATTGCACGTGTGGAGTGGAAAAAGCTATTCACCGAAATGTGTGCTGCCCTCTAGGGAGTTGACGACGAAACGAGCTCGAGACTGAATGTGTAGTATGTGGTGATGCTGCTGCTGTTACTGGTATAAAGCGACAAAAGAACCCCGAAATAGGATTAAGTCCTTTTCAGCAACCGCTACATTCCCTCTCCAACTCGGTCAGCCCGAAAATTTTAATTACGTTCGCTTTATCCCCAAAACATATAGAAAATGAAAATAATAATTGGAGCGTTGTCAAAGGCACATGCGTTCGTATGTTTTCTATGATTCGTATGCCCTCATCTTCCTTAAATTTTAAGTTCCGCCGACCAACTGTTTCTGAAAGAAAGCTGGTCCAAAAGTATGTTTCCAAATATACAGTTAGGACACACGCTCGCATCGCACACGTTCCCATGTGTATCTAACACTGTCTCTTTTGAACACGATGGAGATTTGAGCAGCTGCCAGGCAGGTAGTTTCTGTAAAAACACCTTCCTCGAATAGCCATTGAAGGTCTGCTGGGCGAAGGTGAAGTGAAAAGGCGGGCAGGACAAACAAGTCTTTGCCTTTTTTTTCGTCAAACCTTCTTTAATCGACATCCACCGAAAGAGGCTTAGCTGGATCGAACTAGTTCGTTATGGTTTACCTCAATCTAGTTCTCTGGAGGCAGGTGATCCTTGAACGGAGGTGACGAATAGAATGAATTGAATGAATTTATAGGAAACGGTGGAAGTAGCAAAGGCGAAGATGATCAATACAATGTTTCAGGAGAATAACAGGCGGTATTTTTAATTGGTCGACAGCAACCTAACGATCGAAACACAGCATGATGACAGCTGTCGGACAGATGGTAAAAATGATTTCCAATTCAAATTAGGACACGAATAAAAAATATTAAATTGTCGATGATTTCAATTTAAAAAAAATAGAACAAGTAAAAAGGCTTTCAAGGTAATTTTGTGTCTTGTTCAGCCATGGGATTTAAAACCATAAGGCATTTTAATCATTTTAAACCAGGAGTGAGTCCCTCGGAATTATCAGTACTGTAATTGAAACTCTTTGTTCGTTCTTACGTAGCAACCGTTAACTTGCTGAGTTAACAATATGCCTCATACTAGAAGGAAGTTATTTATGATTTTGTCCCAAAATTTTCCTGTGACATCCCACCAACCCCCCTAAGTTTGGATAAAATTTTGTACACGTCTTTGATAAGGGATATGATCTGTTTTTTCATGATCTATGAACCCTTTCGGCTTAAGGTTATTTTTCCAAAAATGTAAGGTTGATTTCTGTATTACGATAAATAAAATTTGATATCGAATTACTAATTTTCAGTTCAAATTCTCAATCAAAGCCACTTCTTTTATTGTCATATGTGTGGATATGTAATGCAATTAATTAGGTAAAATAAATAATGTTTCAAAGAAACGAAATTTTCTTGACTAAGTCATGATCTCATATCAATAAAAAGTAGTATTTAATTTTATATAAATGCAAATGTCGTTTTTGGGTTAATTAAAAATGCCGATATTTTGAGTGCGTTGAGTTGCATTTTATTTTAGTTCTTATATAATTGCTTATCCTGCGATAGATACGCATGCTAAGTCCACTTCTTGCAGACTTCCTCAGTGCTTCGTACTCAACGACCACTCTATGTTAGGTGAGTTTCGAAGGATAAGCAATTGTAACAGAATTAAAAAATAATAATTCAACCCACTCAGAAGCTCTTCTTATGAAATTCCGTACAGAGATTACACAAGTTAGTTTGACAGTTTCAATAATTTTGACATTTGTTGTGAGATTTTTAGAAATGTAAAATGGGCAGGTTTTCAAAATTTTATTTTCGACACTAATGACTTTTTAATTCAACTGTGCGTCTAACAAATTGGAAAGCTTCCTTCTTGTAAGATTTTTCATTTATTGGTATAAATCGAATGTATGTGGGGTACCGAAGTGATACTTATGATTTTAAAAAAACAGACAGATTCAAGCAACTTTTAATGCGATAACTCTGCACACATGGAGGTGCATCGCTAATCCATCGCAACCCCATTGCGACCCCAAACACACACACACACACACTCACACACACACACACACACACACACACACACACACACACACACACACACACACACACACACACACACACACACACACACACACACACACACACACACACACACACACACACACACACACACACACAGACACACACAAAAGCGAGTGCGCGCCCGTAGGGCACTTTGTGTTCTTCGGATATAGTCAATTCGGAATTTACAATTTCCCTTCTGGAAAAAGGCGAGAGTGTCGAACGGAAGCCTAATTCTGGCCGCCCGACAGTGCTGCGTGACCGCAAAGTGCAGCAGATGCTGAAGATTCTGATTGTATAATGGAGTTTAACTTTTTTTGGGTGTAACCATTTTGTGACGAATAAGGTGTTCCGGGTCATTTTGACCCAGATTTCAAACTCACATCGTGGAAAGTTTATATAACCAAATTTTAAAGTCTTTGCTGTCAAAATGCTTGTTAGAGGCCTAATTTTAAGTTTCTGATGAGTACTGACCTTTTTGACCCGAGTGGCCACAAGTAATCTGTTACGGCCATGTTTTGCCATGATCCGTGAAGCGGTGACAGATGCAAATTTTCATCGGAACATGCTTTTCGTCGGCTAAAACTTCATGATTTTTCAAGAAAAGTCTACGTCTAGCCTTGAAATTGATCAATGGCCATATTCTAGCCTTGAAATGGACTGATGACTAAATTGACCTTTCCGGGACAATCTAGACGTCCCGTAAGAACCCTTTAGGACAGAACAAATACCGATTTTTGCCTTTGCCTTTTGACGGTTCAAACTACATGATTTTTCATGAGTAGTCTACTTCTAGCCTTGAGATGGACCAATGACCATATTTGCTATGCTGGGAAAATTCTGATGCCCAGGAGAAATCCTTGAAGAGAGGACGAAACAAGATTTTCGTATTCAAACCAAGTGATTTTTTTAGTACATGGCTAGTGTCTATGTGAAACTATTCATGTACAGAATTTGAAGTCATTTGGTTCTAGTACGGTTGAGTAGTAGCGGTTGAGTAGTGATGGGAATTGGTCCCTATTTGGGTACAATCAGATGAAATCAGCAGTTAAATAAACAGTAATGGGTCAAGATGAGAACCTTGTGGCACCTAGGGCTGATTACTGGAAAATTTGATTGCTTTCCTATTGTTGTTCTCAAATCACATTGAAATATTCTAAAACGTCCCAACTATAGCCCTATGCCAGCACTATAAATGAAAAAAAATTAAGAAAAGTCAGCTATGTCAATTGGATCCGAAAAGAAAAATATAGTGAAATTTATAATTTTTAACGAACTAGGGTGTTCTACCCCACCCCCACCCGCTTAACATTTTTCGGAAGATTTTCTTACAAATCTTGATGTATTACGGACGACACCCATATAATCCATACCGGTGTTACCCAGTCACGCTACGCCATTGTTCATGAACTCATTTTAAGACCCAAGCATTTATCGTTTTTATTTGAAAACAATAATTTAAAAAGTATAAAATTAATCGAAAATCAACCCTTACGGCACCCCAGATTTCACAAATAGAAGAAACCGCCAAATCCGACTCTTTGTGTTTTACCGGCCAACTACGATTGAACCCTATGTGAGTAATCCCTGATTGAAACCGAGCAATGATAATTTCGGAACAACTGCTTGCCCACACGGAAAAAAACTCCGTGCCCAGATTCGTGAACTACAGTCATGAATTCTAGAACAAGCAAAAATACACCGTGAACTGAATCACGTAATCATGAACTTAATAACGTTTAAAAGGAAAAATCCTGAAAATGTGAACTAGTTCACGGTCCGTTTTCATTTTCGGGAACGCTTTTTTTTTCTGTGCATGAACGGCCAATATGGCATTGGTGCATTTCAAGGCTAGAAGTAGACTTTTTATGAGAAATCATGAAGTTTGAGCCGTCGAAAGACATGTTTCGGTGAAAATCCGTTTTTATCGCCTCCCAAAGGGTTCTTCTAAGGCATCCAGATTGTCCCGGAATGACCAATATGGTCATTGGTTCATTTCAAGGCTAGAAGAAGACTGCCAATGAAAAATCATGAAGTTTGAGGCGAGGAAAAGCATGTTTGGATGAAAATTTGTATCTGTCGCTGCCTCAGGGATCATGGCAAAACATGGTCGGCACAGCTTTCTTGTGGCCAATCGAGTCAGCTAGGGCAGTACTCACCGTAAACTTAAAATTGGTACTCCAACAAGCATTTTGACTGCAGAGACATTAAAATTTGGTCAAACAAACCTTCTGCAATGTGAATTTGAAATCCGGGTCAACATGGCCCGAAACACCTTATTCGTAATTTTTTTAGCAGCCCTTCAGAAATATCAAAAAAATGGATTCGATGCAGAAACGTAACATTAAATGATTTAGGGAAAATCTAGAAAACTCAAACTTGCAGATGCTTATTTTAGAAAGTAATAGCATTTTGATAATCAATTACAGGTAGTATTGACCCCGACACCTAAAGAAGGTTGGGATGAGTTGGTTTATTTATCAGTTGACAAAGTGTTTATAGTCTATCATTAAAATTTAGTTCTAGCGTCTAGTCTATGCTTGTTAGGCAAAGGTATTCTCATCGTATTTTGAATCGGGCGTCCTATAATTGTGCAATATAATAGATAACTGCAGTATGAAACATACAAAAATATAGAAAACCAAAACGTACCGATCTGAAATATTCTCTTTTCATTTACCTGGAAATCTTAAGTGATGATTTATAGAGTGCAAGGTACATATATGTTTGAAAATGGTTCTTTTTATTTTTTTTTCGATCCAATATCTAAGTCCAGCACTCAAAATTGAAGAAATCTGTAGGACACAGCTCTAAAAAGTTGTGTAATTTCTGTTCAAAATCATGCCCATACATGAAGCGTCACAATCCCAACAAGTTTACATTCAAGATTGTGTAAAGTACTGAGGCGTCTCATACCTTTTCATAAATATTTTATGCAAAAGTCGATCTTTCATAGGATTATTTCTTGCAAGTTGCTGCTTCGTGTGGAATGGATTATAGTTTTGCAGGCATCAATATTCACATCACAATATAATTTCAGATCATTTTCCTGTGTATCTGGCAAAAAATAAGCTATTGATAGTGGAATGTAAGTATGTTCTCGCGTTTAAATACTGCACTTAATAAAATGAGGCGCACCAAAATGGCCGTCAGATTTTCTTCAAACTTTCAGGGAATAAATCAAAACTTCATGGTTAGGTTTCTACTTCGTTTGTTTTCTTAGATTTCTTCTACATGTCCTAAAGCCCAAACTTTGCCCTTGACACCACTCATAAGTTTATGGCCATTCGCGGAATTGATTTCTTTTGATACTTCTGTCCACTGTTTCATCAAAGCCAGCTCGTTCTCGAATACTTTAGGTGTTTTACGAAGTTTGGCCTTCATGATGGCCCAAAATTTCTCAATCGAACGAAGTTCCGGTGAGTTCGGTGGGTTGAAGTCTTGTGATACAAAAACAACATTGTTTTCTCTGTACCAGTCTAACACATGCTGCGCGTAGTTGCAGGATGCCAAATCCGGCCAAATAGTGGATGCCTAATCTGGCCAAAAATCCGTGAGACCACAGGAAAAGCACCAGGCGCTTCTAGAGGCACTCATCACGGTAGATTTGCCAATTCATGGTACCTGTCGTGATGTGTTGCTTCTCTCCACACACATAGATGGCCTGCCAAATCAAGAACTTTTTTGCGAATCGGTCCACCTTCTTCTTATTTGCCTCCTCAGGAACAGTCAACCATGATGTGACAAGGTAAAACTCCTACCCCGGCGATTGCTCTGTGTCCGGCTTGATGTAATTCTCGACGTTCATCAATTTCGTCAGCCACTCTCGATACTAATTTTCTGGCGCGGGGTTTGGTTACCGTGTTTTGCGTGTCGTTCCAGTTTGGTGCCTTCCTGGCCTTGTAGACGTGGATACCAGCACGTTTCATCGTTTTTCGGCAAACCAGATGAATACCTCCGCTTTCTTCGCTAGATCGCGAATTCGGTCGACGCTCCATCAGATTCAACACATTCCTTGTTTTCACAGGGTCAGCTGTCTACGGTTTTCTGCCGCTGAATGACCTCCACTGGGTTGTCTGGGTCTTTTTGAATGACTTCACCACTTGGAACACCGTCAAATGATGAACTTCCAGGTCTTTCCCGATCCATCTGTGGACGCAGTCGGATTTTCCACAACGGCACACACAATTTTTTGGTGGATCTGCCATCTAGATAACCAATTGACAGATTGTGATAAAATTGCCAACGTAAAAATTACACTCTTAGCTAAGTTCAGTCAAAATTTCATCAATGTTCACCCACACGCTAGAAAACTACAACTTAATCATTGTGTCTCATTTCTTCTGAGAACAGGCTTCGCTAGAACATTTTTGACAAAGTGTTACTGATTTTAATAAAAAAAAATGTCGAATATCAATAGACGCGTAAAATGTGTCTTCCAAATAGCAAAATAGCTCTGATTTATGCAACATCTAACATTCTTTATATGTTAATTAGATAACGCAGAAAATTATAGGTTTTTTTTTTCAACTAAAACTATAATTTTCCTACACTCTTAGTAAAAAATATGTAAATTTATGTCTACAAGGAAAATAAAAGGAGCGGTCCGTTTACTGAAATTTGCGCTTGTTCTTAAATTTACAAGACTATAAAAATATCTAACAATCATTCTACAAAAAGTGAAGAGCCTGAAGCTAGTATTCAAAGAGAAAATGTAAAAAAGTACAAAAATGACAATAATAATCACCAAAAATTCATTTTAGGTCGTATATTTTTGAAACTCTCAGGGAATAAATAAACACATATAAGCTAAGTTTTGGCAAAGTTGGCTTATTCAATCTTCTCTTCTAGGCTCAATGCCCGCACCTTGGACTTAACGCTACCCATTAAACCCTCTACAACAATTGTGCCATCTTTCTGAAACACTTTCATCCACTCTTTCTTCAAATCTTTTTCGTTTTTGAAGACCTGCCTTGTTTTCCGGAGCTTACTCTTCATGATAGCCCAGAATTTTTCTTTTGGGCACAGTTCTGGCAAGTTTTGCGGACAATAACAACATCGTTGGCTTTGTAACACCAGGTCCAGCCAAAATAGATTGTCACCTTCTTGGGACCGGAAAAAGGGCAGCAGGTGTGTCTGGGGGCATTATTCTTTACATATTTGGCCGTTTATGGTTCCGGTTGTTATGTACGGCTTGCTTCATTGTCTGCTGGACGAACCAGGCGGAAGCCAAAACCGGCCAGAAGAAAGGAGGAGCCTTATGCTTTCTGAACAGTGGCACCATTCTCTTATTCAAACATTCTTCCTCGTACTCCTCCGCGATAATTGTACCCTTCGTGAAAAAAAATCAATCACCGCAAACCACAGATACAAATTGCTTACCAGACCTGCACTTTCCGCCCAAACTTTTCTATCGCCACCGTGGTGTCAGCGTTGTGCAGGTCCTGGTACCCTACAATACTGCGGTCCGAGCAGCGCTCGCGAATCTTCCTTGGCGTATGTTGCGTCGTCGATTAGGATGCATCCGTCTTTGTTCTCCAGAATCTGGTTATACCGTTTTCGCGCTCTTGTTGTGGGCCGAGCTTGCTGCTACAGGGACTTTTTCGGTACCTTCTATGTCTTGTACGTTTTCAGGGAGTTCCGAGCTTTGATCCATTGAATCAACCCGATGCTAGTGTTGAATTGCTTGGCCAAATCCCGCGTCGACGCCGATGGGGTTTCCCTTATGCTAAGTACTTCTCGATACACTCTTTACATTGCTACATGAATTAAAAGAATACTTTTAGTCGTTTCTTTTAAATTGAAAGTAAGCTAAAAGATTTCTCACCAGTATCACACCTGATGTTTGTGCCTTGATATAAACGTCCTACGACGTGGCAGCGAAGTAAATGAGCAGAATGTGTGATACTTACACTACCGATTAAATTCTTGGTGTCATATGCAGGTCTCTAGGGTGAGGTAAGCCGTCTCAACATCGGCTAGGTGTCAAAATTGATCATTAATTTCGTGGCGTCTTGCCCTCATATGCACTGCACGACCAACAAGTTCATTATTTTGAATACACAAAATAAAAAAAAAATGTGCAAATCAAGTACTTCGATTAAAAGTCTTATTTTACGCTCTAGAAAAAGATTTTTTTCCAACCAGAACAAATTCACAATATCAAACATTGAATTAGTTCCCGCTTACATAATCTTTTTTAAAAAAAATCTCTATGTGTTTGCAAATTTAAACGCATTTTAAACGGCGTATGTATCGAATTTCTAGACAGCTTGGATCATTATTGTGAAGGCCAGGGCTGGCAAATGTCATTTTCGATGAAAAATTACTCATTATTTTTACCAAAATTCGTTTGACAATATCATCAGGCAACAAAAAATTGGAGAAAGATTTTCGACTGAAGCTCATCGATTTTTTCGTCATGATAGCACGTGACAATGTTTTACGTGACGACCATGAGATTTGCCATCACTGGTCAAGGCGTTACCTTGGTGTTAGTGTGGTTCACTTTTTGTTGTTAAAATCGAGAGATGTTTGGTCACAGTTTTCCTCTCTCTATTTTTTCAGTATTTTAACGTTTAAGAATTTTCAAACAGTGCACAGTGAATTTTGTGACCCACATGACGCCACTGTCAGCAAATATTTGAGCTTTTTAAGTCCTTAACAGCCTTGCTTCTGATATATCATTCTGTGGACTTCCAATTGATTTTCTTTGGAAGAAAGTATGGGTCAATGTTCAAAAATTTTTTGGTTCTATTATTGTACAAAATCGCATGGATAGTTTTAAGAGAAAAGTAAGGGAATTTGGATTAGAAGCGCAAGTTGAATAAAATGAACACGGTAATACTTAGCAGAGATGTTTTATTTGATACTCCAAAAATGGCAAGACACTTCGTTATAAGACAGATTTTTTGCAAATCGCTTTGTTTCTTGCAATTTCAACGTGAATAACCTTCTATGATTAAATTTTTGCAGATCGTTTACAATTTCGACACCTAACCGGGATAAAAGCTTTAATCGTAAGTTCTTCTAGTCTTATTCACCTTCTGTAGCGGCTCTTTTACATTCAAAGTTGCTAGTTGAGAGTCGATGCAACACAAATCTAGGGTTTTTTTTTTTCATTAGGGCGAATCTACAATTGAGAGATTCTCTCCGGGCTCGCTCTCTTTCATTCATTACAGCGCCATTATAAAACATTCGTGGGATTCTTTCGTGCAGATCGAAACACAACAGTGCTGGCTAGCATACTCTACAAATAGTATAATGAAAAACGTAAAGGTGATTCGTTTATGAATGAAAGAGAGCGAGCCCAGAAAGAATCTCTCAATTGTAGATTCGCCCTAATGAAAAAAAACCCTAGAAATGTTTGAATTTGAAATTTTAACAATGATTATTTGTTCCTAAGGGAAGTCGCAGAAATCTTCATCCCGAAAGATTTGCTCAACTTCGTGCTCTAATGGACTACTCTGTCTGAGACCGTTTTAAATCATATATGACATATATAAAACTTGTTTTGCCAATGCACCTTTAAAATCCCTGACATGTACAACCAAGTACAGCAGTAGCAGCATACCCTGAAGACATTCCATCTACATTTCAATCGCCGCCTTCATGCTACCATTCTCCATAAGTTCTCTAAGTTTGCTCCAAGGCAAAAAAAACACTCATCCCCATTTCCCGCAATTTCCGTGGCAGTCTTTCTGAGTCAAAACGCTTCAAAACAGCAAGGCGCAGACATTTTCGAAGAAACTGAATTTGGAAATTGAAGAAAATAAACAGCAGCCAGCATCGGATGGGTCGTTACCACAAATTTTCTAATTGACTCCGGCGAAGATTTTGCACATCCTGTTGTGGCCACGAGGCATCTCTTCTCTTCAGATACGCAACCAGGCGGTGCGGGGAAAGACCCATCGGCGACAAACAGCGCATCATCCCTAGCCGAGTTCGTTTGATCTGTGCTTCCACCATCACAGCACCTGAGGGCATTTCACAAAGATGTCAAGTCTTCTGTTCGTCGTCATCATCCGTCCATCCGTCGACTTTGCAATTGTGGGCTTCAAGTGATCCGCCCCGTTAACAGACAGAAAACTGTTAGAACGAACGACACTCTCCAGGAATTGTTCAATTTGCTAAAGCGGACGTGGCAATTTGTGACGGCTGCAGAACGGAAACGCAACAACAAAAAAGCCTAGAGCCGTCATCATCGACCGAAAAGTAGTATCCCACTCACTCTGCGAGATGCCAACGACAGACAACCTCAGGAGTTGAAGCTGTGCGAACAAGCAAAAAAGGGAGAAACGAAGGCGAAAATTTGAAAAGGAAAAAGGAAGCTAGACCTGCCGGTGATGGCTATTTTTCTCCATCTCGGTAGCTACACAAGCATCAATGTTTGAGCTCAAGTTTGGTAAGGTAGCAACTTTGGTAGATACCACTGAGAAACGATGCCAGCTGCTCATCTTCTGGCTCGTTCAAATGGCCAACACAACCGAATGAGCAACAATGTCCGTATGCTCAAAGCATTTGTGGGAAAATTAACACATCTTCAGGCAGACACGTAGCCATCGAGGGGGAAATCGCAGCATCAATTTACACATCGTCTGGCAATTGTAACAATTTGCAAATTAAAATTTTATTCCCCCCTTGCTACAGCCTCATCCAGTTCTATAAAATCTCACAATGTGACAGGTACATTGACAATTATGCATATTAATCATACTTCAGAATGATTCACTACTATCGTGTGTTTTTTCCCAACCATAATTCATTCCAGTTCGGTGCACTCAAAACGCAGTCAAAACGTGCACCTGTTTGTAACAGCCCGCCCAAAAAAAAAAAAAAAAACAGACTCACCAAGCTATCTACCGGGCAACTCTTTCTAGCTCAAAGTTGGAACATGGAAATATCATTATCCTATTCGTTGGATCACATCTCTTTTCTCCTTCGCTAAAAACGTACAAAAAAGTCCGTTGCTCACTCCCATTTTCCGTGCCCGGTGGCATAAATTAAACTCATGTTAATTACAGTTCACGTAGGTGAAGTCCCGGCCGCACCACTTGAGTAACCGTTCGTCGCGTCGTCGACGTCGTCGTCAGGGAGAAGTCAATACAATGGCCCCGTGACGAACAACGATACGAAAAAAAGGGAAAACTGCCCGTGTCACTTCATGCGGAACTTCCGCTTTCGTTGTTGTTTTTAGGATGAAACAAACTTTTCTTCTACCGTTCTGCTTACTCCATTCTGTGCTTCCAGTTGAGGAAATTTCACAACGGCCTCCCCTACAGGAAAGGAACCTTATTTTGCATGTGCACTGACTTACACCGACGGACCCACCGAGGATCAAGGCTAATTAAACTTTACCTAGGTCCTGCGAACTCGTTAATTTTTAGGATCGTGTGCATGGACATAAACAATAGGCTGCCAATGGGCTTGAAAGCACTAACAAGCGTTGGCAACAACCATCATCATCAGAACGAATGGCGCGCTGAATGACGGCTTTCTGAAAATTTATCCACACGTCACGCACGGTCTATATTGGAAAAGGTCATGATTGTATTTTTTATGTGTGTTTTCAACGATAAGTGCGCTATTGAGATGTGTCCTCATTTATTCTCCACTCACTTGATTTAATGGTCGCGGATACATTGCAGTTATTTGTTTTAAACTTTCCGTAGAAAATGGTTTTCAGTGGATCGTCAAATATTAATGGATTTAAAAAATTATCGCAGACTATGCTATGCCTTGATGATCAGTAGACTGAAACAAGCAGAAGTGAAAGGGTGTTACAATTAACATTTGGTTCACATATGCTTGACGCATTCATTTTAATCGTGTATTTAAAAAACCTGAACGTGTGCGTGCATTCTGCACGTGCTGGTGTTTTTATTTTGATTTTGACATTTGCCATTCAATAATCAGAATGGCGTCCACCCTCTTGTCCATTTGCCGAGAGCACACTTTTCGATTTGTTCCACTTCCAACCTTCCGATCCACAATCAAGCGCTGGTCAAATGATTTGGAAACACAAGACATGGTCCATTTCGGTAATTTTCAATCAACATCGTACCGATAAATTCGGATTTTGCTGCGTTCGTTCAAAATTATGCCGTTCGTACAAAATGCGTTTGCGCACTTGATTCGACGAAATTTTACTGAATGTAACAAGAATGTAAACATGTTGTACCACGAATTAAAGTGGAGAGTTTTATCTGTCATATAAGTGAAACATTTCAGCGATCCGTGAAATAATTCAAAATCAACACTGAAATTAAAGTGTCCGAAATTTAACTTGGACTGGCTTTGTAGACTAGTGGTCAAGCCACTGGACCCGTAACATGGACGTTGAAGGTTCGATTCCAGGTCATGCCAAATTTTTATTTTTTCAACATCATTATATTTCATAAAGTAAATTAATGAAATTCATAATGATTGCTTGTGGCAAAAAACCAGAATGCAATCTTATGAATTTTGAATGTTTATTGTGCTGAGTGCAGTGACTCCAAATCGTGACGATAAACAAAGCAAGATAGCCAAAATATGATTGTGTTTTAACGGAAGATGAAACGTACGTCAAGGCAGACGTCAACAGCTTGCTGGGCAGAAGTGTTATACGGCATCCTGAAGAAAAAAGGTGGTGGATTTAGTTTAGACCTACTACGGGGCATTACTACGATTGTGTATGCAATACTTGGTAACACTTGTGCGAAAAGTTGAAGCGTCATGAATTTTTTGTAAGATTTTAACATTAATAACTCAGCCATTTCACAATCGGCTTTCAAAATTTTAGCATCAATCCATAGGGACATTGATAACGCGTCGATTCAGGTATTGAAAACGATTGCGCATTTTAGAATTGAAGAATTAATAAAGGTGAAGCGTCGTGTTAACGGTCGACTGAGTGATAGACTAACCGGTGTGTGTGTGTGTGTGTGTGTGTGTGTGTGTGTGTGTGTGTGTGTGTGTGTGTGTGTGTGTGTGTGTGTGTGTGTGTTTTCTCTTTTTCCCAAGGTTCGGGAAATCCTTATGGACTGACCTTACACAGAGACCTGCACTTGATCTTTGAGCACTGCGTCAGAGTGTGGTCAGTGCCAACCTTTGAGAAAAGGCTGATTTCTGATCCCACTAGAACCCGGTTCCTTATTTCACAACTGGAACCCCCCCACGGGACTGCCCTATGGTATTACTCCGTGGAGGGTCTTGGCCATTTGGCTACAATCGAACCATTTAGCACCTACTTCTTGCCTGACCCATTTTGCTCTCATCTACCTTCGTTGAGCCATTCAGCTCCCACCCTCAATGTAATCGAGATGAGTAGTCCCTGAGGATTATCCGGCTGTGGATTCCAAAAGCTAACTACGGTCAGCCATGTAGCTCCCACATACTGACGCCTTCGACTCAAGTAGTTCCCGACTGCGGATCTAGCATACAATGACGGAGAGATCCCCGGCGTTGGAACATCACCCGAGAACGACTACCCACTTATCCACTTCACCACCTGCTTCTTGATTCTCCCGCCATTTTTGGTGTAGAGCCAACATGATTTGCATAATGGCTCTATTAATCGCATTCCACGCACTTTCGTTATGACAAACTCTACAGACGACGTATACTGGGCTGGTATCTGACCCACTGATGGCATCTCGCTTCGCAATTTTCCGAATCGTGGGCAGTCACTACGTCTGCTGGTAATTTTTAAAAACAAAATGCTCTATCTTAAAATCCTAACCAAACGGATGGTTTCAGTCTTCGAAATAGTTGTTCAGCAGGTTAAGGCCTTTTGATTGAGGAACAGAAGATCTGAATTGTCTCAATGTGTGGCGCTAGTGTATAAGTAAGTCTCCCGAATATGCTATATCTTTAGACCATGGTCATGTTTAACGTTCCTGACTTCGATCTAGTTGTTCAATGGGCCATGGGGATTAATAGTTCTGAATTTTCTCACTTCGTGGTAATAGTGCACAAGTGAGTTTCCTGTCCATATGGAAGTTTCCTGTCTTCGACAAAGTTGTTCAAAAGTTCAACGCCATTATTTTGATAGAAAAAAGTTCAGAATTTTCTCACTATGCGACGCCTTGACCTACGTTACAACTTTGCCAAAGACAGAACCCTTCTTCACTGAAAATTCAAGTATGCCTCGTTAGTATACTTTTATCTCCGCTATTTTTCTTCTTCTGTGATGTTTATACTTTTTTTTTAATACAAAAAACGAGTATGCGTTGTTATGGGTTCGAACAGGGATATGAATATAAAATAAATTTTACAGCATAACGAAAGAGAAGAAGGTTGAGAAGCATGCTGATGCGGAATAGAATACATGTTTTGTGCCTATAGTCAGCATTCAAAGATATAGCATATTGTGGTAATTCCATTACATGCTAACGCCACCTAGCGAGAAAATTCTGAACTATTAGTTATCAGTTAAAAAGCCGCGAATGCCTACATCAAAACGTGTAAAACAGAATTGAGTGTATACGTAAAAAAGTGTTAAGCTGGAGCCACAATAATACGGCAACGGCAGTTACGGCAGTTTTGACGGTGGTGTTTGGCCTGTCAAGTTCATTTTCCACCGACATCTCTATTTGGTGACTTCAAATCGACGCTGCGTTAGTCCGCTAATTTTGAACTATATCAAAGTTGACGCTAACGCTGAACCTGATGCAGTGTTGTGGCTCCCGCCTTATTATCGTTGACGGAGGTATTTGTGGACAGATTGGGAACTGCTGGTTATCAATCAAATGGTTTTGTTTCACTGAACAACGTTGTCGAATATTCCTAAAATAATTAGCACACTATCGTCACGTAGTGACAGAATCCTAAGCTGTTCGCTCATTTATGTGTTTGTTTATTTTAAATTTACATCAACAGGCTTTCTTCAGCCCCAATGATGTTGGTGAAGCATGTCAAAAAAAAAAACAATGATACAAACATTATCACACACATAAACGAACAAATCAGAACTAGTCAACTCTTGAAAAAAAAAAACATACTAGTATAGACACAAAAATACATTTTTTTTCGTAGTCATCAGCTACTGCGATACTCAAAGGCAGCGCCAAATCTTCGACGAAGAACTGCACGCAAAAAATGGAAGTCGAACATTGAAGCCACTCTGTTGAACACTCGTTGCAAACCGCTGATCGCCCCCTCGAGTCCGTAGTTTGTACGATGAAGCGGAGGCCTCAGCATTATATTATTTCGCAGTGGCAGAGGACGAACATTCAAGTCGACATTCTCGAGAATCGTCCCGCAATCAATTCTGCCTTGTAGGGCATCCGCGATGATCAATGCGTTGTTGACGTCCCTTCTCACTCGCAAAGTTTGCAGGTTGATCAGACGGTTTTCGTAGCTGGGCAATCGGAAACGATCCCTCCAAGGTAGTCTTTGGAGAGCAAAACGAAGAAATCGACGTTGAACCGATTCAATTCGTTCCGCACCGTTGTTGTGATAAGGGCTCCAAACGGCAGAACAGTACTCCAGCGTGGACGTCACAAGAGAGCTGTAGAGCGATTTTAAACAATAAACGTCGGAAAATGTTTTGGCTATTCTAAAACGAGTCCCAGCACTCTTGATGCTTTAGCAACGACGTATGAGACATGCTCGTTATAATTTAGTTGTTTATCCAAAATCACCCCGAGATCCTTCACATGACTCACTCGGCCTATTGACGATCCAAGCAGTTCATAATTGAAAATTATCGGCTGCCTTTTCCACGAAAACGTTATGACGTAACACTTGGCAGGAGCGATCACCATCCGATTAATCGTGCACCAATTGGCCATTGCGTCAAATTGTCGTTGAAGATGAATACAATGATTAACTGAACGAATTCTCAGATAGATTTTGAGATCGTCTGCATAAGATAAACACGGACTTTTGATGATAAGATGCACGTCGCTGAAGTAGAGCAGGAAAACTACCGGGCCCAGATGGCTGCCTTGTGGAATGCCAGATGAGGCACAGAAACTTGCAGAATAACAATCTCATATAGCAACCTTAAGTAGCCGATCAGTAAGATATGATCGAAACCAATCTAGTAGATTACCGTTGATTCAGAGCCTGTCAAGTTTGACTATCACCATAGCGTGGTTCACCTTGTCTAAAACAGGCGATAGATCGGTGTAAATAGCATCCGCCTGAGTCCATTCCGTCATAGTTTCGGTGACGTACGATGTCAAGCATAACGAATTTGTCATGGTCGACCGGCCGGCAATAAATCCATGTTGATCAGTTCTTAGATACCTGTTTGCTATGTGAGACGATTGGATCCATCAATACCAACTCAAAAAGTTTGGAAAGCGCTCAGCAATGTGATGCCCTGGTAATTGTTGACATCGCGCTTACTACCCTTCTTGTAGACTGGAAACATATGAGCAGATTTCCAGCACTGAGGAAACGTACCACATGAAATAGAATACTGGAAAATACGATGAAGTGGCGGAATGAGGATATTAATGTGTATCTTAATTATTGCGGATGGAACTCCGTCTGGTCCCGGATTAAACGGCGTCTTAAGTCGCTACGCGGATCTTGAAATCATTGCATCGGTTACGTTCACAGCACTCATCGATTGATTGTATACCGGAACATTCTGCGCAGCAAGCGAGATTTGATCAGAAAAGAGTAGCTCATCTGTAAAAACATTGGCAAACTTGATGGAGAACAAATGGCAGATATCGGGTTGCGACGTAGCTGTTATGCCATCGAGCACCATAGAGGATGGTAATCCGGACTCCTTGCGTTCCGGTGCGATTTAAGCTTGCGTTGTATATCTCTTTGGTGACGAAGATGGCAGAACTTGCTTAAGCGCTTGTACTCGTGGTTAAGCCTAACGTAATATTGTTTTAGCGGAAGCGTACGGTACTTACTGAATCACTTGAAGGCAGCTCGCTTGGTAGTCTTTAGCGACCGAAGTCCGTTGGTCAGCCAAGGTACACGAGAATCAGCACGGATGGTCTTTTTCGGGATATACCTGTCAATGAAATAAGCCAAGACATGTGAAAACGTTTGTGCTGCTTGGTTGACATCTCCGGGATCTAGAATGCACTCCCATTCTAACTGAGACAAAAAAAGCCTCTACTTTGGTGGTCGGCCCTTCGGAAGTCGTACGACACAACAGTTGAAGTGCGGAAGAAATCCTGAGCAATGTTGTTTGCAACTTTTTAATTTATAATTTTAATTTTAATTGTCGTCAATCAGTAGTAGACCGTTTTGTTACAATGATATTTACATTTTATGTCTCACTTCTTAAGTATATAGTACGCTTTAAAAAACTAACCTATCAAGTTTATATTTTTAAACTTTAGGTTATCTAATTACATTGAAGTATTGCTTCAGTTTTGCTTTAATCATAGTGAAGTCAACATTTTTTCCGTGCTTGTTGTAAGTTGCCATCATCTAGCGGTAACAACTGTAACTGTAACAAGCAGTGGGGGATGATGTGGAACAAACTTTACTAATGGCGCGGGTGCCATGCAGAATGGCCTTGATTATATTCACGGAATGTGTTGTACAAATGGAATGTGTTGTACTGTTTTGTACAAAGGGCAACCCCCTCCATGGTAGTAAAACAGATGTTTTAGTTTGAGAGTATCATTAATTCTCGCCTACTTTTTCAAACGGACGTATCTGATTTTGTAAACCAAGAAGAAAAGTAAGATTCAAACGTAAATTTCTCAAAACTCTCAGCAGCCTCATAGATCATGATAATGATGATGGTCCCGCCACTTACCCCTACAAAGGTTTGAGCTAGACGATTGATCTATTAGATAGTTTATTTAAAAGCAATTCAACCAGTTATGCAAAAAAAAAACGAACTGATTTCCTCTACAGATGTAAGCTTCTTCAAAAATTGTTCATTTGCTTTACAGAGATATAATTGTGAAAAGCTATTGATGTCAACAACATATGTTCGCAAGAATTCCCAGCGATCAGGAAATCCTATAACAATTCAAATCACAGAATCCCGTACAAGGACATTATCAAAAAACAAGCCAATATCCGATCCTGCCCGCTACAGAGCTAATGCCAAGTTTTGGGCTGACCAAGGATATCCCCAGCCAAGGAAATCGAGAAAATTTCCAACCCGAAAAAATCCTGGGCCGGCCCTAGGCAAACTTTTACTTTCAACCACGACTGAATTGACAAGAAATTTCCCGAGAATCAGCCAAGTAACCCACTACTATTTCATGATATTTTCTCAAGCAGTCAAGTCCAATTTTTTTATAAATTCAAAAAGAAGTCTCTTATACCTGTATACCGAAACATGAAACAAATTTCCATCATCATCACCGTGACGAACAAAATAGTTGGTAGTGTTGATAAAAGTGAGAAAAAAAAGTATGAAAAATGAAAATAGCCAACTCATTGTAAACCGTTTGTAAAGAACTTCGTCAAAGTATAATCTTCATTTTAAAAAAACAAAGAAAAAAAGCTACATAATGGAAAGTAGCAGCACTATCATGTTGGGGAAGTGTTTTTTTTTGTGTTGGTGGTCCTAGTTTGCAAGAACGTGCTTAGGGTTTCTTGAATTTAACGTTTGAGTCTTACTTCGCCTCTTTGTTTACAAAATCAGATACGTCTGTTTGCAAAAGTACTCGAGAATTTTCGAGTACTTTTTCAAACAGACGTATCTGATTTTGTAAACAATGAGGGGAAGTAAGATTCAAACGTAAATTTCTCAAAACTCTCAGCACCCTCACAGAAAGTAGCATCACCATCATGTAAGGGAAATGATATTTTTTGTTTTGGGGGCTGGGCTTAGTTTGCATGGGAATGCTAAGGGTTTAAAGAAATTGAAGTTTTAATCTTACTTCCCCTCTTTGTTTACAAAATCAGTCACGTCTGTTTGAAAAAGTACTCGAGAATTCATCAATTTTTCATAAACTTCGAATTCATTCATTAGGTGTTTTAGTTCAGCATGTGCACAGAAAACCACTGTATTTCCTGGTTTATAAATTATGTTGATATATGGCTTTATTTTTCAAAAAATTCGCAAAAAACGAAAATTCTCCATTCATTTATAAATTGAAAACTATTTTTATCGGTTACACCCTTTAAGGGGACCCTCCCCTGGATTTGGGCAAAAATAAGGCAAACTTCCAGTTTCGACGATTAAATTTGATTATTATTCAAAATTTCAATGAGATAAAAGAATTGTGAAAATTCAAAATGGCGGCTACAAAATGGCGATTTCCGTAAGCCTCTGCGTGCAAAACATGGGGCAACAACTTCAAGCCTGCAGCCTCTTGTAGTGGACAGAAATCAACTCTAGTTTTCATTTCTGAAAGATAATAAAATTTTCTACGGTTTGAACTAAATTTCAGACACTTTAAACTTTAACTAATTGCAAAGTCATCATTTGAACTGAAAAGTTTAATTTTTCGCTACTTTTTTTCATTTCAACCGTGTTCAAAAATTATAAATAATTAATTATTAATGGCAATTTTTAGTTCAAGCCGTATAAAAAATTATAACCTTTCATACAGTTGTTTGGTGGAGGAAATGCCATTCAATAAATATTCATCGTATCAAAAAATTCTTCTACACATATATTCTACGAATATGAGGCTTTCATTTTTTGCCAAAAAAAAAATCGATTTTTTGGTTCAAATTCAGGGGAGGGTTCCCTTAAGTGAATTACGTCATCCGCAGAGCCCCCATTGGAGTGAAATACGTGCTCATGATTGACCACCATAGTGCTTTGTTCTTTTTTTGCCCGCAAATGTATGTATGTATGTAATGTATGTAAGGTAGCCACCATCCCTTCTAAGACCTTGTCATGTATGCAGCTCCACTTAATAGCAAGATCAAATTGAGTTACCGGTTTGCATTCACAGTAACGCTGTATGAAGGGCCAAAAACGGTGGGGCGGACCCGTAAGCAGAGACACTTACGCAAAACCCGCGGGAACATAAGAATCTCCTTCCAACGATACGATCCAACAAATCGAATAACCCAATTCGCAATACTCATTAAGCCTTCTACGGGATGGCTTGTTAAGAAGGGCGCGTCACTCTCACTGAAATTGTTGGAGTAGAATTCACAGTACCACAATCGAATCGGTAGGATAAAGAAAATGATACTGTTTGTTCCCTCCTAGACGCCGGTTGTCATACCACTCCATTGTCCAATTCCAGCTTGAGTGATACCCTGATGCTCCCTCCCTTCCCAATATGTATATAATGTCATATAGTAATGTATAAAATATAGTGAATTAATATTATAATTATAATAAATATAGCGAATGAATATTATAATGACAAATAATATAGTGAATGAATTTAAGAATAAAAATAACAGTTCCAGTTGTGGACCTGAAAGTTTAGACAATGTAGCTGCGAGAAAAAAAATGATTTAAAATTATCTCATCAAACTTGGAATATCCATGGATAATCTGAAATTATATAGCAATAGAATATTAAACCTAAAATTTCGATGTGCTGTTCCGTTTCCTTGCAATAATTTATCTAGTGAGTCTCATCGGAAATAGCGATTTTAATGAAATTAATTTAAATGTAATTATGTCACATCATTTAATATCATAACATAAAATAATAAACTGACGTTAAAACATAAAATAATAATACCAGCAAGCCAGTAAACTATAGAAGAATACATATATCCGTAACTAATCTGATCATCCACTCATCGAAAGACTTCTACTGTTGCAGTTTCTATTGAAATAAGATCTACTAAGATTAGAATTTGTTTTCACAATAATAGTCAGAGAACATAATAAGCGTAGGTACAAGATATATATGACATCTACTGGTATGTTACTGAAAATAAAAATTAGATGTGTATTAATTTCATAATAATATTGGAAAAACTGAAGACAGCTAATAATAAGGCGAAATAAATTTCATATGAGTATGAATCTAAGAACTGAATCTTAATAAAACTAAAAAAATAAAAAAATAGGAATTTGAATTTTTCTATAGCTCTTGTACACCCATAAATGATTCCTCATGTCTGTGAAATAGGAAATGAATGATTGTAAACTGTTAGGTTTTGAATTAATATATATTTCTGATGAAGAAGGAAAGTGCTTTTTTAAGTAGAATTTTTCGAATATGATCCTTTCTAAAAAAAAAAAAAACATTTAAAACCTTCCTATCTTTTCAAATACATAACGTCAGTTAGATGAGCTATAACTGGCAAGGATGCATAAATGCGAAGCTGCAAATGACTTATAAAAAAGCATACAAAATGTAGTGAATGGATGTTATAATATAAAACGATAATAATTTCATTTGTATTTACGTGTCTGCAGATTGTGGTCCTGCTGCAATTGTATACGGACCCGCACATCCTCCATGAACCTGAAAGCTTAGAAAATGTATCATGGCCACCAGAAAAAAAATTGATTTTAAATTATTTACAAAACTTGGGATATCCATGGATGATCTGAAATTGTATAGCATTTAAAGAATAATGAACCTAAAATTTCGATGTGCTGCTCTGCTAATAAATGTGATATAACCACAATGGAACTGACTCTTAGCTTCGGGTCTTGATCCCTACTGAGCCCTTGCGGCACGTCAAGCCGGCCAGTTCAGCGCAATGGTGTTCTTTTTTTGCCCGCAAATTGCCACGAAAGCAAAGCTAAGAGAAGACTCATAGGATTTTCACTATCCTCAGTTCCTGAGATAATTGCAACGCATCCTATCTCAGCTACAGACTGCTGTTTCAAACCCTCGATGTGTAACGAAGTTTATTTCCCATTCCAATGCTGAAACCCACCACCTGGTGAAGTGAGCATTGTTTTTTACTGCTTCTACTCGCTACCCGTTGTTTATGGGCTTTACAGTTTTCTCACACTTTGCGTATTTTTTCGACATCCTTTTTAGCTCCCAATCGCATGTCCATCGCATCTTATGTGAATCTGCAGCCGCCGGTCCAGCCGACCACGTCGATGACGCAAACGTCCTGTTTCGTCCCAATGCGGTGGTTGTAGTTATGTCTTGGATTTATTCTCCCAACCAGCAAGGGCAGACCGGCCCATTGCGTCCTATTCTTACCGTGGAACACTCAGTTTGGATACACATAAAACGAAAGGGAGACAGCCGAAGACTAAAAAATGGGATATATCTTTATTAAATTTGCAATATTTATTCGAGAACCTTTCCGGTCAGATTTTGATTTGAATCCCAATGAGAGGGAAAATGCAAACGAGGACTTTGCTCTGCTCCGAACCAACATAAATATACAAATTTATCCTGCCTGACGAAGGATCAGTCCGCAATCTTCCAAGCATCTCGTGTATGGGTTTGCGAATATCCGTTTCCATGCATTCCACGTGTATATCAGTGGGAAGAGAGTTCTGGCAAATAAATGCGAGGGATAAAACAGCATACTTTATGAATGGTAGGTAGATGTACTATCATCGAAAAGAATAAAGCATCATAAGAACTCTCATCCCCTACTATCCGGGAGAGGTTGAGAGAGGAAGAGCAGTTGGAATAATATCGTTCGATGAAATTGCTCGATCTGTTGCTCTGATTGGGATCGATCCGAACGAAATTGCAACGCCGGTACCTTCGTTCATGAACGGAATTCGTATGCTTAACGAGAGTGATGGTACGATAATCGAAAAGCTGTAGAAAAGCTTGTTTTCTATGTAATAATATTTTATTGCTACAATTGAGCCATACTTGATAGCAAACAATCATCGTTCGCCATATCAATTGAAGGGTTTACGATATCATAAACGTAAATGTTTTATGCCTCTCCATCTCATCACTGTGGAATTCTTCTGATTTTACTATTGGATTGATCAATTTGTGTCGAACTAGGACTTGGCGTTTAAAAGTCACTTACCGTCATGGAGCTCGTTTAGCTTCTTATATTGATTAGTAGGAAGAAAGAGAAACCTTAATAGCAGTTGAGAATAATTGAAGTCAATTAAATAAGCCATGGGAATTGTGCCCGACAATTTCAAGAGTCTATACTGGAAATATATTTAAAAAAAATGTTTGTGAATAAAAGCTTCCAGGGGTTTCAGTATGGTTGGTCAAAAAACGTTCGATTTCCAATTTAGTCGAGGACATTTTTCTTCTTAATCATTTTGTTGACTTCTTTTCTAGGAAATCGTGCGTTGTGTTTACTTTCTGTTTTTTGGCATGCTGAAAGCTGAATAGCGAAAATGAATTTGGCCATAACACTAGCTGACAGCAAAACTGTTGATCGATTACTGTCAATTACTGCTTTGATTAATTTGAGCTACAGGGAATGAAACCAGTAGTTAACGATGTTTTTCGATTGACACTCTTCGTCGAAAGCAACCATACGTTCCATTCCAGTACATTCAATGCCCATACAGAAATCATCCATTTCGAACCTCCAGAAACGTCTGGTTCTCCATCGATAAGCTTCCGTTCATTTAATTTCCCAAATTCTTCAGAACAGCAACACCATCGCACTAATCGCATCCAAAGGATCTATCGCAACAAGCACAGCGGACGCAATGTTTTATCCTCCCGCATTCTGAATCCCGTGTGCGCTTCCAATAAATAATTTAGTATCACGCTTCCGTTCCAAAAACTTTTCCACTTGGTGCCGTTGCTCGTTCATCGTCGTGGGAGCGCCACCGTCCGAGAATAAGGGGGCGTGCCTTGCTGCCGGAGAAGTGGTCGTTTTTCTACTGCCACGCAACACCGCAGAACGTTTCCGGTCGACTTGTGCCCTGCTCATTCGATCGAAATGGTGATTTCATTAGGGTGAAAGTTCAGCGAGCAACGTGTTTACGAGTTAGATTTGGTGAGATTCTTAACCTCGGCTCTGAATAGTAGACCGACTGGACGAACCGGGATCAAACCACTGGACTACATGGGGAGTTGATATTCGAGGAGCAGCTGGGAATTGAGTGCCTACGAAGATGATTTATTATTTACGGACAAGATAAGTGGCCAATGCGGTTAGTTTGGGGCATCTGCGGCCAAGACTCTTGGGAAATAGCACTCCCCCCAAACCAGGCTGATACAGGTGATGCATTGCAGTTTATTTCACTGGGATCGATGCGATGGGGATTAATGGATTGCTGCAGCGGGAATAGCGTAAATGAATTCTGAACAAGCAAAATGCAAATCTGTGTAATCTTCACTTCCTGGCCAATTTAAACTTGCTTAAAGTGCAAACAACCGTAGCTCTCGGGCTGCACTTTAATATACATACCATAACTAATTTAATTACTTTTTATCTTTCTACTGTTTTTCCACAGAACTCGAATGCACAGCTACCACAAACCATCGATTTTGTCGAACCGGAAGCGGACCACAGGATGCGCCATCATCGCTTCTTCCGCCAGCAGCTGCACGAGCTCGAGGTCAAGCAAACGGCAATGAAGCGGCAGCTGAGCGACATCTTTAACCATCGGATGGCTGACCGGCTGCGGAGCCTTGAAATCGAACAGCGTCGATTGGCTAATGCCAATTTCAATATTAGCCGCCAGGTAGCCAGCTTAGATAAGCTGCACGGATCGATGCTGGAGCTGCTGGAAGATGTCGAGGGAATACAGAACAAGTTTGAAAAAACATTGCCAGATATAAAGCGAGAAATTTCCAAAGTTGAGTTCAACGCGGCACAAATTTCCTCCGAGCAGGGTCTACTGCGGGAGGAAGGACATAACATTGCCAGAAGTATCCAGGCGATGGCCGTCAGTGTGAGTACACTACAGGAGGAACGGGAAAACGTTCGCAAGCTGGAAGAGCAGATACAAGTGATGAAGAGTGATTTGGATAAGATAAAGTCAGCAGCCATGTTACACAAAGAGATGGCCCATAACCGGTTGGAGAAGGTAAGTAATTTATTGGCTTTAACGGTGACGAATTTCAGGACGAGTGCATTGTAATAGAACGGTGATGGATTATTCATAACGTTGTCGGAGTTTTGTTCTCGACGATTGCCTCCGATGAAACAGCTACGAGGGCGAGCTTATGTAACTGACTGAATAATCTGAACTGATGATAATTCAATTTAATGTCAGCTTTAATTTGCAAAAACTGTAGCAAATTGAATAATTTGAAGTTTGATTAGCATTTATGCAATGCAATACAAGGGAGGGATATGGGACTAAAAGTGATTAATTGATGTGTTAATTTATTATTGATTCACGATTGAAAAGCCTTATAAGTTTTTTTTCTCAATAAAGTTTTGCTTTTATTTATTGAGTAGGGTATATGTCACTCCAACTGACTATTCGTATCTTCTAGTCAATTTGCTTGCTAAGTTTCATGACCAACAAGACATATCGATAAAAACAATGTCAAAGCATCTCGAATATGCCTGCAACGGGTCGTTAAGAGACATGGGTTTTGGCGTTATGCCGCAAGGCAGGCATCAAATCCATGTGCTATCCTGATAGCAGAGTAAAAAAAAGCCCTTAGGTACTCAGTAGTACTGGGTTATGCCGAGAGTCAAGGTGCCGTTTGTCACTTGGTGAAGTGAGAAAAATCAACTGAAGTGGCGTGACTCTTCTGGGTGAATAAAATGGAGAGTCACGTCACTGTAGGTGACTTTTCTCACTTCACCAAGCGCCAAACGTCACTTTGACTATCGGAATAACCCTTACTATGTAGGTATTTAACTCTGCGACATAGTATTGGCAGTTGTTTATTTGTGGTGATCTATTATAAGATTTTTATTGATTAAGAAAACTAATCGACAAAAAATTTTTGTACTTTTTGTTTTGAATAATACGAAAACTAATACATAGGGTATGTGTCCCTTGAGCCAATTATTCAACGATCGATTAAATTTTTTATTATAACTCATAAAATTTTTAAGCTGTAAGCGAGATTCAACTAGTTATACACTTGCTAAGATAAGTTTGATAAAACATTTGGTAGTATGTATCACGAAAAGTTACACAACTCTTTTTATGAAGTCAGAAACATTCGAGGGATATGGATTTAATATCGGTCTATAAGCACCAAATTGGGTCTATTGATGGATGCAACTTCGTCCCATTCGATGGATTTATTACTAAATGCAGTCTTTGTTCGGTTTTTCTTTTTTTCTAATTTTATGAATTATGGCAGTGCCAGCGTTATTCGCTTTACTTAACACAAAATTTCACAAAACAAACTAAAATAGAACTGCTTCGAAACACTTGAGTGATGTTCATATATGATTTATCAGCCATTCAATAATAAAAATATTTTAATTCACTATACAATGATTTTGTTCGGTTTGTGTTGAGATGAGTCACTTGAATATAAACAACCGCAAACTCATGCATTTCCACTTACAATTTTATCAAAAACAACCTTTTTACTACGTTATTGATACAACAGGCCATAGTTGGCAACATTTTCTTGTAAAATCATTGTTATTTTCACTATGTGGACACTTAGTTTGTAACAAGTAACTATTTTCTGTACATCCAGACTGAATTACTCACTTTATTGATTCAAATAAGCCAAATTTAGATCACTTGAAGATCATCTGTTCAGCTTAACCAGTGAAATCATGATGCTCCAAAAGTTCAAGAAATCGAAAATTATGCGGAAGAGGACAACTATAAGTTGATTCATATTATCTCAATTGCTTTGGAATACATCAGTCATCCTAATAGCAACCTGATTTTGTTGATTATCGCTAAATTAATGACATATTTGGTACATAGGCCGAACGAAGGTGTTAGGCTAATATTACATCCCGTTACCCTATAATAAACAATAAGACCAGAGCCACATTTTTTTATGAGAGTTCAAAATGTTGAGGAATTTTTCGCAATGTTTAAAAATCTCTCGGAATATTCTAAAATACCTCAAATATTTCCGTGATATTCAACAAACATTATGTTGAACAATTTGAATTACCATTTCAATCCAGTAGAGGTTAAAATAAAACAATTATGCAAAAAAAAAACCTGGAAAGAGATCTCCTCTATTTTAAACGTTCAATATTTCAATGAAATGAAGGATTAGGTGACAAAGTCTTTCAGATATTTTTTTAACTATCTAAACACAAAGAATGTGAGACTCCTACCTTTTTCAAATGCGCCATTTTACAGGGTCGTATGGCCAACTTACCAGAGATCCCTTCCCGAACCAGCTTTTTACAGATGCTCACCAACTTATGGGTACAATGCCGAAAAGAAACAGGTGCCCACTGGGTTAGCAAGTGCAGGAAAGAACGAAAATGCACAGTTTAATACTCAAATGGCTCAAAAGCCCTCTCGAAACCATTTTTTTGGTAGAACCCTCTGAAAATGAGGCTTGATGGCTCCTTTATGAGCCCGAACAAAGCGGAAATCATACAAAATGCAAGTGGAACCTTATTACACCAGGGAGGCACTCTTGAAAAAAGATTCTCTACCGCCTGATTCAATTTATCATGCTATCGCTCTATTTGCCCCATTATAGGCCTTACGCTACCACTTAGATGCCATTAGAGGTACTTGCATGTCGGGTCTGGACCCAGGATCCGGATCCGTTATGGCTCTCGTACTTCGGTAGACGGTCAACAACGATGGGTGGTGGTCAGTCATGTTCAAACACTACACTGCACGCCGTGCTACGTTTTACCACGGTAGCGCGTGTATTGAATTCACCACTTTGACTTCGTGCTTCCAGACTAACACGCAACGCGGTGGGTACAACACCAATGCCAGTGCTCGTGTTTTGGTTTCGGACATCGTGTATGATCTTTCGGCAAACAACACAGCCGAGTGTTTCCAATTGTGTCCGATTGCGGAAAACACGCGTGGTTTATTTATTTTATTTCTAACCGTGCCGTGCTTGTTAAACTCAATCAACTTATGCGACCACCACCAAACACCCAAGAAAACAAACCTATAAGTCAAATTATCAAATTTTTAGAACCATCCGACGAGCATTGCTCCATCCGTGGCAACCAGTGTCATACTGGGTGTATGTTGAGAGTTTCTTGTGATCGTAACCACTCGGCTCGGGTATTTTTCCAAAAATCAAACACGGAGTCAAAAGCAAAACACGAGCTTTTACACTCGTGTCGCGTCTATTGCGCTGCGGGTTCATCTATAACCACGAAACTACCCAGGTAACCAATAAGCATTAGCATATGCAGTAAATAAACCCTAAATCTGTATTTCAGATGCTATAAGCATTATATTAGCATTATATCAGCATCTTGAATGCTATCTGTTGTAAAGTTGAATTTCAAATGCTATTTAAATGCTTGTAGCTTGTGATAAGCATTTCGAATGCAAAATAGCATTAATGAAGCATTATGTAAAGCATTGCAGTAAAGCAGCCGTATATTGGGCCAGTAGCGGCATTTCAGGTGGCTTAATTGCTTGATAGGCTGTCGTTAAGACGCTTTGGAACTGCTTATTGGTAACCTGGGTAAGGTGGTGAATTCCAGCTACATGGTGGTGTGTTTGCAGTCAAGGTCGGCTCTCGTGCAGAACGGTTACCTTACCTTACCAATCAGACTAAGGCCGGTGTGGCCTCTGCTGTACACAGAAGTTGTTTCCATTGTGATCGATCCATGGCTGTTCCTCGCCAGCCTCGCTGTCTGCGGAGGGTCCGCAGCTCGCCTTCTACTTGATCGATCCACCTTGCTCGTTGCGCGCCTCTTCTTCTTGTACCTGTCGGTTCGTTTTCGAGAACCATTTTCACAGGGCTGTCGTCCAACATTCTTACGACATGCCCAGCCCATCGTAGTCGACCGATTTTTGCGATGTGTACGATGGGAGGTTCTCCCAGCAACTGGGGCAATTCGTGGTTCATTCGCCTCCTCCACGTTCCGTCTTCCATCTGCACTCCACCGTAGATCGTACGCAGCACCTTCCGTTCAAAGACTCCAAGGGCTCGGTGGTCCTCCACTTGCAATGTCCATGTTTCGTGGCCGTAGAGAACTACCGGTCTAATTAATGTCTTGTAGATGGTCAACTTTGTGGTTCGGCGAACTTTGTTCGATCTTAGCGGCCTTCGGAGTCCAAAGTAGGCACGATTGCCAGCCATAATGCGCCTTTGTATTTCTCTGCTGGTGTCGTTATCGGCGGTCACCAATGAGCCCAGATACACAAATTCGTCTACTACCTCGATTTCATCACCGTCGATCTGAATTCGTGCTAGGAGGCTAACATTGTCTTCTCGTGAGCCTCTTCCCTTCATGTATTTTGTTTTTAACGCATTAATCACAAGCCCAATCCTACCAGCTTCAGCCTTAAGTCGGATGAACGTTTCCGCCATCGTCTCAAAGTTACGTGCTACGATATCAACGTCGTCGGCGAAGCCAAATAGTTGGACAGACTTCCTGAAAATCGTGCCACTCGTGTCTATCCCAGCTCTTCGAATCACACCCTCCAATGCAATATTAAACAACAAACACGACAATCCATCACCTTGCCGTAACCCTCTCCGAGATTCGAAGGGACTCGAGAGCGTCCCTGATACTCGGATGACCCACGTCACTCGATCCATCGTTGCTTTGATCAACCGCGTCAGTTTTTCCGGAAATCCATATTCGTGCATGATTTGCCATAGCTGGTCTCGATCGATTGTATCATACGCTGATTTGAAGTCGATGAAAAGATGATGTGTAGGCACGTTGTATTCGCGACATTTCTGCAGTACTTGCCGAACGGTCTGGTGTTTTTACCAAGGCTGGTGGTGGTGATGAAAATGATGATAATCCGGTACTCCGGCTAATTGAGCGGCAAACTTCCACTCAGGGAAAGCTACTACAGGTGCTCTAAACGATATGGTGGATACTTCACCGAACAAAGGCATCCCGAACAATGGTGGCTTCACACAATGGTTACTCCAGACAATGGCTTGTCCCGGCCTTGACTTTTCCCGACAATGGCAGATTAGGCGCCTTTTTGCTCGGTAATCAGACATCAACCAACCAAATCGCACACAGGAGCTTCACGGAGGTGGGCCGTAGTCTTTCGGGTTTGAACCTCTGGCTTCGAAAATATATGGCTCCTTCTTTGTCAGCAGTTCCTGCGGATTATATTTCACACCAAACGAAAAAAAGGCTCTTGGTGCACCTGCCACCTGGCATTAGTACTCCATAATCGTGACATCTCTTTTATTCCTTAATTCAAGGTTTGATAGTTTTTTTTAATGTAAATTACCTTTTTTTTTGTATGACAGTTACAAGTAAGAAACGCCTGTGCTTCAGCACAGAGGAGCGGAGAACAAAGGAGTGCATTAACTTTCTTAGCTTCGTCACTTCCAATGAGCTACATACATATACATATGCTTTTTCGCCAAGGAAACCTTCCCATCCAACTGCCAACTTCAGATGTCTATGAAGGTTGCATGAGTTCTCAACATCGTCTTAAGTAGAGATTTAATGAACATTTCCCTCCCATCCCTTGCTGATCATAAGGACCTGGCCAGGTGTTGGGCGAAGAGATCTATGGATGAAGAGCCTGTCATACCCAAGGCAGCTACTCTGGCGCTTCCGTCGTCTCTACAACAGCCAACCCAGGAATGTGTATGGTCGAAAAATGCTCTGCTATGCAAGGTCCAGATGCTCGATTAATATTTGGATAATGAACCAAAAAATGATGCTTCGGCTTAAGATCTCTTTTGAAATGTGGATTAGGAAATAAGTTTTAACAACCACACAATAGTATGATGACTACAAAAAAAAAACACTTGTAGCTTTCTAGATTATGTGATATGATTACAATTTAACAGCTAACCGTACTAATTTTGAAGCACCCTATCCGTTCTATTTGTTTTTGTAATATCCAGTAAAATACTTTTTCCACTCTGGTTTGAACTACTCAAAACTTTAAACTAGAATACAACAGTTAGGTTAATAAGGTATAATTAACTTATTTTTTCCCCACATTTCAAACATCGCTGATTAACATTTACACACGTCGCACACTTACAATTTCTTTGGAGGTTTCAACTGAAAAACGGTTTTTAGAAATTGCTGAGTATAAATATGCTATGGAGCATCAAAATGGATGGCAAACTTCAGGTAAAATTACGAAGATTGACATTTCAAAATACCTCCAACCATGCATGTACATTTTTATAGCTAACTGCACAAGTGCCATCTATTTGTATTTTTTTTTTTTTACGTAAGTCTACGTTTTTGTTTTCTATACTGGGGTACAATTTAAAAAAAAACTATTGCGACCGTCACGAAAAGCGGTCAGGTATTGAGCGTTAATATCTCAGTCGTTTCTCCAAACATTAAAATGTTTGCTTCAATCCATCGGATTTATTTTCACGCGTCGATTCTATTACTACTGATATGAAACTATTGATTTTCAACACTACACTATTTAATATAACGCAAATATAAGGTGATGTTTTACACTTTAGTTTTGCAGAGTAAATTTACTAAATGCCAAGTATTTTCTTATCACGGAATTCAAATGTAAGTTAGGGAGATCCCATATGCAGCAGTGAACGATATATAAGGGGTACACCTTCGCAAAATGCTTCATTCACTTGCAGCCTTGGAGATGTTCACAACGGCTATAAGCCAGTATTTAATTGGCAGCTGGCGGTGACATGTACCCTGGAGGGTGCTCTGGCGAGCAACCATTGGCCAGGTAGCTGATGACTCTATCACCGTTGGCTAGGCAACCGTTGCCAGGCAGCCATTACTTAGGCAGCTGGTTTAGCAAGCCAGTGGTGAATTTGTAGCAACCACGAGCAAAATAAGTGTGATCTATTTGGTTGGCAGCCATCTTTCGGCGGCTGAGTGGTATGAACGGTATATGCCCGCCACCATTATCATCGCTAGAAAATGCATTAAGCAACAACGTTAGCATGAACAGTTACTAGTAATTAGCGGATAATTGATTTAAATTACGCAGTCCTACGTCACCTTGCGTACAACCTCATCGGGCTGTCCCTTGTAGTTTGTTTTTAAAAATGGGCAAGCGTTTTGATGGTCGTATTGACTTTTGTTCAAACCACTTTGCAAGCAAACAACCGTAAGAGGATTGTATGGGAACGGACCGTGTGTGTCCCACTTGTCACTGACAAGTTAGAGCCAACACTCACTCTTGGCTTTAGTTGATACACGGAAGAATTATTATTTGTGTTTTTCACCTGCGGTGGAGCCGGCAAGTTAGACATTTGTAACCGTCGGTTATAAGCAACCCGGTAACAACTTGACACTTCTAGTACATTGTCACTGAAACTAAAAAAGTTTTGTTCAATGGTACTGCCAAACGTGTCAAACTGAAAAAAAATCTAGGGTATCTTCTAGAAAAGGTCAGAATGCGTTTATGACATGTGATATTGTTTGCGATAAAAAATGTTAATCCAAAGTTTGTTGCATTTCACGCTTGCAATGAACACGGAACCAGGGGAAACATAAAAGCCTGTCGTTCATAAATTCCATCACGCACTTAAGGAAAGGAGAGATATTAAGTGTGACAATCTCTGTGACTGAACTAAACTAACCTAATATTTTTTCTCTCAGGTCTTACTCTAATTAAAAATAAAAAAACACATTTCACACTTGATCCAATATTTAAACTACTTACGCACAAGGAACTAAGCTTTAATAATGCACAGAAAAAATATCAAAAATAAATTCACTTGTTTCATATGTCGCCGAAAAACCGCCGAACCGCTTAAAACTTTCGCTTCACAGATCGAATGAAACATCGTATTTTCTGCGTTATCTAATGCACATAAAGGGAATGCTAGATTTGGCAGAAAATAATGTGATATTTTATGTAAATTTAGGCCAGATAACTCGTGAAACTAGCCTGTTGTATGAAAGATTGCAAACAATTTTGTTGTTTACGCCTACACTCAGAAAAAAAAATCTAAACTAACTACTTAAAAGTTCACTCTAAATCAGTATTCGCATGGTTGGCGCTTTGATTCGGATAAACGGCAATTATACTCGCTTAGTATAAACTTGAAGTATAAGAAGCGTAGTTTAATGTTGAAATGTATGTGCTTAGTTTAATGGCGATTTATTTGAAACTCAGAATAAAATGTTTTCCCGCCCCTGATTTCTTTTTGTTTTGACAAATTCTAAGCTGCAAACTAATGACACCGAGATTTCTTAAATTCAAACATCAAATGCTGTTGTTTGGTGGAGCACTTATTTGAAACTGGCAAAATTGAGAGCTACACTCACTACACATACGCCACTGAACAGAACGAGCAATTTATTTTCGAGAATCGATTAAATGTTCACATAATGAAATTACAACATGATCGTGCCAAAGGAGTGACAGTAATGCTAAACCGAAAAAAAAAAATAATTTTAACAAGCGCCTAAAATTTCCCTTCGTTTAATTCTAAGCCAAAGAAGTCGCAAATAACGAAATTGTTTGCAATCTTTCAAACAACAGGCTAGATTCAGGCGTTATCTGGCTTTAATTTACATGAAATATCCCATTGTGTTCTGCCAAATCTAACTAGCTTCCCTTTATGTGCATTAGATAACGCAGAAAATTCAATGTTTATTTTTATCTGTGTATGTATAATTCTCTCACACTACTTGGACTAAGCTTAAACTTGATGCAACGTTAGTATAGTTTTTATACTATGCGACTTGTCAATCAATAACTTTCAATTTTTCACAGATTCATTGCGCGACTTTCGTAGAGTTGAAAAAATGCAACGCGGTGTAACACTTTCGAAACAAACAACCGTGATTCAGGCCGCGGTTGTACCTTTTCGGAGAAAAGCCGCGTGAAATATTTAAATTACTTATAACTGATGTTACATCGCGAATTTAAAATAAGACTCTTTTTATATGGTACGCTTGCATGAGTGGTTGCAAAACAACAACGCAACAAAAGCATGCTGCTCCGAATAGAACAATCGATGCATCTGCCAGGGACGACCCCAATGTTTACGTTGTGGGGTGACATCTACGATTTGCAAGCGGTTACACGAAACTTATGTCGTTTTCGGTTATTGTCAGTGCGGAACTGGGTTCGCTCTAGGTCCGCCCTAACAGCTGTCAAAACGATTTTTTATTCAATCGGGTCGGACCTGGATCCGCTCTGGATCCGACCCAACATCGATGAGGTTCGCTCTCAAGTTTTTTTGGGGTCCATCCTGGGTTCACCAACACACAAACATGAACTGTCAAAATGTAATGTTTATGTTTGTTTATGTTTATGTTTTGCACTAATACCATCATACTGACTCGACTCTGGATCCGTTTTCGTTAGGTAATTGCGAGTCAGAGTCGCACCTGACCCAGGTTTAAAACCGAAAACGACATTAGTGAATCTGTCATGTTGTGGGAGGGTTGGTTATAAGTGATAAACCTAAATTTTCGCAAATAGTTTAAGATCTGTTGCATTCAAACTTCAGGTCATACGAAGCAAAACAACAGTGGTTTTTCCAGAACAAAAAAATCTCAGAACCTTTTTTGGGATTCTCGTAGCAATCCTGTGAAAGGAGTTGTTCTCCTCATATCGCACAATGATAATATGGATGGTAATACGTTGATTCGAAAGGGAAATGAAGTTGAAGATTCAGTTGATGCTTTGATAATTATACATTTATTTTCATATTTTTGAACGCGTAGATAAGTACATCTCGTTAAATAATTTTCAACAATGGTATTTGCAAATAAAATGTTGATTTCTAAACTATTGCATGATTCACAGAGTAAACTTCACAATGTGGAGCAACTGGTGGTCAGTTCACGCACACTTACTCTCTTCCGTTGCTCTTCAGATTTTCTTTTTCTTGACCGAGAAACAGCACGAGTAGAGGCTAGAACTGATGGAATCAACATTTTACGCCATGCTGAATTTTTACCTCTTTTCGACCATTGCTTAACACAGCCAAAACAAAAAACGAATATCACTGTAGATGCACATCATCCATGTCGAAAAAACGGTGTAATTTGTAATGCTGTTCTAACAGAAAATGCACGCAAAATAGTTTGAATAAAAACATTGATGTTATCACATTTCTTTGATATTCGTATGTTGAGTTTTGAAATTGAAATTTTCTAACTTTTTTTTTGCTGTATAGAATTCAGTTATGGTACCTTTGCTGGCATCAGTGGAACTTTTCCTGTTTTCGATTTCGTTTTGAGCAAAGGAACGTTCGTTTCATTGTGGTCCGAATCGGCAATTTAGTGGGACAATATGGTTTAGTCCGAATCAATACATATGATTGGCATACTGAAATGAATATTCCTTACAAAGAAAGACATGATACATAAATCAGACAAATGAATTGCATTATATTGGTGCTTCAGAGCGTACTTTGGAAACTAGACAACTAAGCATATTGACAGTGTCAACACGACAAGCTCGGCTTTACTGATATCCGAATTATTCGCTCGATGTCATCTTAATTCGATCTAACATTGATCCAATAAGCATATTTAGTCCACCTTGCCACACGCAGTCGGCAACGGTTAACTGTTTGAACAAACTAAGGCATTGAGTTCGATCCACACTGTGTTCATAACTATTTTATTATTTGCTCTTTGTTATTTATACGAAATTTCAAATCGATATATGTATCGTCAAAACGAGAAAAATTCCCTACAGGAAGGGAGTACCATTTTTGCATTAGTATGATTGGCAAGTACAATCATACCCTATGCCCAGGGAGTCGAGAAATTTTCGTTTACGAAAAATTCCTAGACCAGACCGGGAATCGAACCCAGCTACCTTCAGCATGGTGCTGCTTTGTAGCTGCGCTTTTACCGACTGAGCTAACTCACGATGGGCATATCACAGAAAAAATTCAGATATCAACTTTTACATGTCTCACTACGATTAAGGTTTTTCATGCTTAGCCACTATGCATCTCAATTGAAAATTGTGTTATGTTTTAGAAAAACTTTACCTTTCAAGTTTAAAGCACTTGAGCAAAAGATGAATTAACAAGCAACAGCTTTCGTTTCTATGGCGTAGGCAGGTCTTTTAATTCTAATCCTTATAAAAAAACGAATCTAACACATTTTTTAGAAACATTCGAACCATAGTGCGAGAGTGCTGAAAATCGATAAGTGATGAATAGTGAAGTGGTGTGTCTTTTCCCCGTTCCGTCCGCATATCAAATGCAACGATATAGTCATGGGATCCAGTCATATCAAGTTGCGTTGACGGACGTTGTTTCAATCAGCGGAATTCAACAAGCGTGAAATTTAAATTATTTCAAAGTTGCATGTTGAATAGTTGATGATGACGTTGGTTGCTGGGAGATGCACGCGTACTCTTCCGCACCCGGTCGGGTGGCAGTGAAATACCACGAACTACACGGAACGGCATACCGTATCGACCGGCGGGAAATAGTTGCTAGTAGTTTCCATATGACACTCGACTGATTTATGACAGTGATTTGCGACATGCGATTATTAAGAGAAAATCTAAACCGGATTCCGATTTCCAGGAAGAACAGTGGTAGGGTGTGGTGGGAATGTATATGGCAGAGATTTGGCCACAAATTCAATGTTAATTGAAGTCATATTTGTGATTGATTGAATAAGCGGAGGGCAATGTTTTGATTTGTTGAAACTGGTGGTATTGATAAACTAAGAGTAGGGCTTAACACCACTTTATAGAACTTTTTTTTGCATTCACTCCGTTCACATTCTACATGATACCATAAATTACAATTTATCTCATGAGTGGTTTTTCTGAGAAGATTAGTGAGAGGGTTTTGTTTTCAAGGTGTTTGCGTGGGGTACGCACTCAATACTGGAGCTTGAACTAAAAATAAAGGGAAAATAATCATTGTAATTAAAGCCGTTTTTTAAACAAACATTGAATTTCTCATACACAGAAAAAAATAATTAATTTTAACAAGCGCGTAAAATGTCCCCTCGTTTAATTCTAAGCCAAAGGAGGCGTAAACAACGAAATTGTTTGCAATCTTTCATACAACACGCTAGATTCAGGCGTTATCTGGCTTAAATTTACATGAAATATCCCATTATTTTCTGCCAAATCTAGCATTCCCTTTATGTGCATTAGATAACGCAGAAAATTCAATGTTTCTTTTTATCTGTGTTGTTATACTTCTTCTCTGTGTACTTTTTTTTCTTGCCGAGCGAAAATAAGGGAATAACAGAATTTTGAACTACTCCGAAACAATAAGTCTTCTAAAAAATTTTGATATACGTTTTATTGTTCTTCGCACTATTGCCTCCTTTTCGTCCAAAGGAATCATTGTTGTTACTATGAAGATGAAAATATAATCTTTCGATGAAAATCTAACATACACAGATAAAAATAAACATTGAATTTTCTGCGTTATCTAATGCACATAAAGGGAATGCTAGATTTGGCAGAAAATAATGTGATATTTCATGTAAATTTAAGCCAGATAACGCCTGAATCTATCCTGTTTTATGAAAGATTGCAAACATTGTTGAATGGCGCATGAAAGATTGCAAACAATTTCGTCGCTTACGCCTCCTTTGGCATTGAATTAAACGATGGAAAATTTTACACGCTTGTTAAAATTCATTATTTTTTTCTGTGTAGGTAATCAAATTTAATCAAAACTGACTCGAACCCAGTACTGTGTATGACCTCCTTTGGCACTGATGTCTGTTTCTAGACGGCGTGGCATACTTTCGACGAGATTTTGCAAATAACGCTCGTCAATTGAATCCCAGGTCTCCTGTAGAGCTTCAAAGAGATGGTTTTTGTTGGTAACATTGGTTTTGTCCATTTTTGAATCCAATATCGACCAAGAATTCTCGATCGGATTCAAGTCCGGTGACTGGGTGATACTTTGATACGTGATCCACGGAAAAACGTTTGAGTTTTACGAGCCGTATGTTTTGGGTCATTGTCTTGTCGAAAGAGGAAACTCATGCTCGAGCCCCACCTTCAGCAGAGAATCCTACAGATTTTCGGAGAGGATGTCGATATATTTGTCGGCCGACATAATTTCTTCAATACGGACCAATTCTCCAACTCCTGACCAAGCAAAGCACCCCCACACTATAATGTTGCCTCCACCGGGCTTTACTGTTTTTCTTACATTTTTGTCCAGAAGTTCCTCGCCTGGTTTGATCCATACCCTCGTTTGATCCATACCCTCGGCCGTTGTTCGGTACCAAACAGCTCGAATTTGCTTTCGTCTGTCCAAAGAACCGTTTTCCAGAAGGAAATGGGCTTATCCGCATACTTTTTCGCAAATTCCAATCGTTTGATTCTATTACGCTTACTGATGTGAGGACGGCGTAACACTTATTGCGGATATATTTAGTGACAAGCTTTCTCTGATCGCACGGCTTGTTAATTTCGGGTTACTTCTCGCTTCTCGTAGTATTCGAGCATCTTGTCTGACTGTTGTCAAACGATTTCTTCCTCGGCCAACTTTATCACTCACATTTTCCCGCTGTTGATATTTTTTCCAAAGCTTATGAACCGCAGAAAAGCTGACTCCGAATTTTGTCGCGATTTTGCTGTATGAGAGACCATTTTCACAATTTCTCACAATGAGTTTTCGCACTTGCAACGATATTTTCATGCTTTCAATGTTCTTCAAACAACAAACTCGAAACTTTGCATCTATGACGCAAACACGATTACAAATGTTTGACACTTACAATGGTTACGTTCAGTATGAGTGGAAAAGAGGAGAGTTTATCGATATGGTGTTGTCTGTAGTGATTAAGAATAATGTCACTGTGGTGTGTACTTTATTTTTGCCAGCTTAAATTGTTAAACATTTTCTAAGTATATCTATCACAGGTAAATGAAACACGCCGTTTGAAAACTCACACATGGACACATACATATGGAATATCGATAATTTTCTTCAAACAAACTCATGTACTTTATCATAGTAAACATATAATCAGTTTTCTAAAGGGTTTTACAGTGTGTACTTTTTTCTTGCCAGTACTGTACTTCAAAGTACTGAATGTGCAATGAATGGTAATGAAAATTACCTTAATGTACTCTAATAATAAATTGATTATAATTCATGGAAGCCAAAAAATTACTGTGTAGCAAATGTACTTGAATTAAATTGAAAATTAATTGAAAGTCGCCTGAGCCAGAATGGAAGTAAAATGCGTGCCTTCAATCTGAAGAAAATATGACAAAATAATTATTGATATAATTATTTTCAGGTTAAAATGGTGTAATAAATTTCGTTTTTGGGTTTTAGTTTGCTAAAACTTTAAGAAGGTGCCAACATTCGTTCTTATAATCAATGTCTATTTAAATTCAATGTCATCGAACAAGGCTTTTGAATTTAACTCACATCACAGTACGGTTTTCTCATATCTCTGTTCAGAAAGGATAGTCAGTAGCTGATTCGAATGACACAAAATAGCAAGTACTGACTCGCATGCTATAAAATACACATAGAAAAAAATTATGACTATAACACTTGATGGTAACCAGTTCAATTAAACGAATACAACAATGTTTCGCCTCATATTAGTAAGAATTTCAGTTGAGTGAAACGTTTGAAAAACATAAAAATATGCATTCATATTCCATTGAACTTTTTACTACAACAAATGTTTACATTATGCTGTGAGAAAAAAATGAAATTCTCCCCTTTAGCAACTCATTAAAATGAGAGTTTACAGAAACGTTTAAAATTATATGTTCGTTCGCTGAATTCAATAAACCATGGCGTCCGACTTTTTTGTTGGTATCACTTGTTGTCATAATTTACCTAACGACTGTTCCAGAAAGTATAAGCACACCTTATTTTAACGATCACTTTGAATATAATGAAATATTTCAACATGTTTTGGCTGCGTCATTTTGTTTGCACATTTCTAAATTACAAAGCATCAAAAAAGTGCTTAGTTTTGTGTTTACCTATCGAAATGCGCGGTCTTACTCCGGAACACCGAAAAAGTATCGTGCACAAATGGTGCACTGTGAGCGGACTCTCCTTGAGAAAATTGGCCAAGGAAGAGGATGTAAGCGTCGGAGCGGTACGATCTGCGATTCGAAAATATAGAAAACAGTGTACGTTTGAAGATGCGCCGAAGAGTGGTCGGAAATCCGGTTCTGATAGTCCGGATATCGATAAAAAGATCAGGGATGCCTACAAGCCGAAACCAGTTACTTTCATTAGGTATGTTGCGAAAAAACATCTAGTCCGTACATCGCAATGGAAACGATGAACACTCAGAAATACGTTAAGGAATGTATCCAGAAGCGAATATTGCCGATGATCAGGCAGCACGAAGGTCAAGTAGTGTTTTGGCCTGATTTGACGTCATGTCATTACGCAAAGGACACTTTAGAATGGTACAAAAGTCAAAATGTATGTTTCGTGCCGAAAGACATGAATCTGCCGAACTGCCCGGAGGCACAGCCAATCGAGACTTTTTGGGCTTTAACCAAAGCAAAGCTTCGAAAATTCATAAAACCAGCGGACGACATCCAAATATTTAGAAAAGATTGGCTAAAAGTGCTCAAAATGGTGGGAAGTACCACTGTGCAGAAGCTAATGGGTCATGTTCGAGGAGAAGTTAGGAGTCTTGGCTATGATTAAATATTTTGATTAAACGAGAGTAAAATATCATATGAAACACAAATACAAATATGATTTGCCAAATAAAATTATTAAAACTAAAAAAAAATCACTTTTTTTTTTTATTTTGAAAGTGTGCTTATACTTTCTGGAACAATCTATAACACTAGACACGATCTGAGCCGAAATTTCAACACAATTGTTTTAAAGCCAACCTTATAACCTGGATGATATATATCCGTGGGGGATTTATCTATCATCATTAAATTTTTAAATTGTTATTTTCCTTGGATACAAATAAGTACGACACACATGCTTTGAAAGTAATAAAAAGTTTTCAAAATTACGTCCAGTTTTACTTTAAATTAAAAAAAAAACTCGATATAAATTTAAAATATATATTGGATACTGTTTAAATACCTTGAGAACAATTTGATACATTTTGATTACTTTTTAGTATCAATAAGCGCCGATTGATTACTTTTAATACACCTTCAAATACTTTGCTACAAAGTGCATTAAAATACACAAACGGTGCTTACAATAATTTTGAAATCCTTTTTAGTACTTTTAGTACCAATAAGTACGGTTTGATTATATTTGAATACCTTGAGTACAGTTGAGTATATAATAATTACATTTCGGTATTTTAAATACCCTGAACTACTGAGTGATTACTATTGAATATGATTTGATTATTACTTTTAGCTCAGAGAACAGACGTTCATCTTCGGGCTTCTGTAAAACTTGTGTAAAACTTAAAACCGACATTTCAAATGTATGTCGTTATGCTCCTGGTAGGCGGCGCTGCAGTTGTGCGATAACTGTCATGTCAATGTTTATCAATAAAAAGCCTAGCACATAACCTGAAAAGTTTTGTTTGTTTTTCTCTGCACTTACTTTTTATACCGGCTGCCCATATTAATTTTTACACACGTTTTTCAAGACAAGGTATATGGACATCAATGTCTGTTCTCTGTGCTTTTAGTATCATTAAATACATTTTTATAACAATAAAATCTCATTCTGTACAATTGAGTTAATATTGATAACATTTGAGTACTTAAATTTTTTTAGATAGAGATTTTTTTTTTTTATTGTTGTTGTACACTTATTTTTAAAAACGCCATAAATGGAGAAAAAGGGAGAAAAAGGAAGGAAAAAAATGTATATAATTTTTGTTGTTTGTCTGCTTTCTATCTAATGTGTGGTCAATGTACAAATAATGTGCTACAATCTCAAGTACCATAACTGCTCATAAATACATAACTGTGCCATAAACATGGAATCAAACAGAGATGAGATGATATTTCAGTTCTTTGAGTATCGTAGAAGTTTATGCATTTTTATTACATATTCATAAAAATCCTATTCATTTTGAATCGGCTTTAGTACATTAAACCCAATAATTGGATTGGGATTTTGGTGAATGTATTTTTAATAGAAATAATGGATTTATGAAATAGATTACTAGCTTTACATATCTCTCTATAACAATAGTCGGCCTGACATAATAAATAACTGTATTTAAATGCAAGAGCAATAGTAGGAAAGGCCTCAACACCTTTTGCTATGACTTTGCTAAGTGAAGTTAGCGCAAATCAATAATATCCTTATCCACAGAAAAGTACTATTATGCCATTATCATTTTATTCACTTTTTTTTTTTTCATATAAGGCGGAAAACAAAAAAATAGAGTTTAGTTGGTCAAAGTTATTATGATTAACTCGTTGACGCTAACTTTTATGATTACCAAAGAAGAATTTTGTTGCAATACGTACCAAACGAGATGTAATATGATGCAAGTTGTTATTTACATATTTACATACATTACATGTCACGGACGTGACAAACCGACAGACTGGCAGCACTGGCGGACGTGCATCACCCCCGGTCACACGTAGTCGCAAACGGCTTGCGCAATAAAGCTGACAGCCGTCAGCTTACCAACGACTGCCGTCAGGTTACATATATACAAAAAAAACGATAGAACAAAAAAAATCATTGAAAGCAGGACAAAGTTTACGAGTTAGGAGTGCATAGTAGCCATACCACGAAGAACTACACACAGTACGTGTAGTTAGTTTAAAATTATATACGAACATTGAATTAAACGTACTGTGTCCGCTAGCATAAAACGAACATAGGAAGCATACGGATTTGTTGGTTATTAAACAGCGAGGCAACACTAAATGGATTTTTTAAATTGTTGGCGTGAAGCAAAGACAATTTTTTTTCATCCCTGCGTAATAAATCCAGGAGTTATTTAATCGGAAAAAAATGTCTTTGCTTCACGCCAACAATTTAAAAAATCCGTTTAGAAGGACCACGGCGCCGATCGATAAAGATAAACGATAAAGCTGAACTGGGCGTTGTACAGGCAAACTTTACCTTGGGTTAGTCTATCGAGCTTTGGCGATTGGTTGGAGAAAATGGTGGAAGCAGCATGCTCAGTCAATACCACTCCGATGGAGTCCTTCAACAGCAAGCAAACCCGTAAACAGGACAGCTACATGAATGTTCATTCTAGAGAAGAAGAGTCGAAACCTGCGTCAACACGAACAGCTATAAAACGGTGCGTGGTTTGCAATGGAGAGTGCAGTACGGTTGAAGCCTGCCGGACTTTTCAGACCGTGAGTATTTTTTCTCGGTGGTCGACGCTAAGGGAGAAAAAAATGTGCAAGAAGTGCCTGCAAAAGCACTTCGGCGCTTGTAACATCAAGACTACGTGCGGAAAAAACGGGTGTACATTCATGCACCATCCGATGCTACACGACGAAGCGAGGTACCGAGTAAGCGAATCCAGTAAGCAATCTACGAGTCAAAATTGCAACACGCATAGCAAGATGACCGGAAAAACTCTATTCCGATACATTCCGGTAACGCTGCACGGCAAGGGGGTCTCCGTAGATACGTACGCATTTTTGGATGACGGATCATCAGCGACTTTCATGGAACATGGCCTTCTGAAGGAGTTGAAGCTCGAAGGGAAGCCGAGTCCGCTTTGCCTGATTTGGACAGCTGGTCAGCAACGGGAGGAGCGAGAATCTGTCAGACTCAGCCTAAAGATTTCTGGCGCAGGAAACCATGGTTCGGCGTACATGCTCCCCAAAGTTCACACCGTGAAAACACTTTCTCTACCGCTGCAGTCAATCTGTGTTCCGGAGCTGTCAGTACGATACGAGTACCTTAAGGGGCTTCCTTTCAATTCGTACGAATTTGCATCACCGAGGATCTTGATCGGTATTGATAATTGCCACGTCGGACATGCGCTTAAAAGTAAAGAAGGTCGGGAGAATGAGCCGGTCGCTTCTAAAACGCGCCTGGGGTGGCTGGTATACGGTCCATGTTCGGTGACCGCAGAAACGCCAGGTATAAACATCAGTGCCTGCCATAGTTTCCATATATGTCCGTGTTCAGCAGATGGAGACTCAAGCCTGAATGCTGCATGGAAGGAATACTACTCTATCGACAGCTTGGGCGCTTTGAAATCTACTAAACCGCTACTTTCCAAGGACGACGAGCGCGCGTTGCAGTTACTCTCATCTGGTACACAGCTTAAGGGATGTCGGTACGAGACCGTATTACTATGGCGGAAAGACGACATTTGACTCCCAGACAACAGAGCCATGGCCGAGAAGCGTCTAAGCTGTTTGGAAAAGCGGATGAATCGTGATCCAGCATTGGCCTAAGCGTTGCGGGTAAAAATGAAGGAGTATGAGCACAAGGGATACATTCGTATGTTGACACCGGAAGCAGCTGCCGTGAAGCATCCTCGAAAGTGGTACCTGCCGATCATAAACCCCAACAAGCCCGATAAAATTCGCCTAGTCTGGGACGCGGCTGCTAGCTTCAAAGGAGTTTCGTTGAATTCTGCGTTGCTAACCGGTCCCGATCAGCTGTCTTCGTTACTGTCAGTACTCTACAGGTTCCGTGAGTACCGCTTCGCTATAGTTGCGGATCTACGAGAGATGTTCCATCAGGTGCTGACAAATCTGGACGATCAATACAGCCAGCTATTCCTGTGGTGGGAAGACGGAGATACGAGTCGGCCTTCGCGAGTGTACGCCATGAATGTTATGACCTTCGGAGCAACATGTTCGCCTAGCTGCGCGCAATACGTGAAGAACCTTAATGCCAAACGATTCGAGCAACAGTTCCCGCGAGCTGCCGAATGTATCCAGAAAGACCATTACGTCGATGACTGGCTAAACGTGAGTAGAACGAACGAAGCAAGACACTCAATTGTATGCAACATACAACAGAAAGCAACATAACGTACAACAGAGATGATCGCAAAGCGATGGCACAACATAAACATGGACTGCACTGTGGGTCATAATGAAAAAAAACATTGGTCAAATTATAACACACAAAAAATACATGAATTCATAAAACATCTTAAAAATTAAGAAATAACAAATAGATAGGTGATCAACATGTGACAAAGACTAAATTTGTTAATTATTTTTCTTCAAAGGGATTTTTTAACATACCTGCGTAATAAATCCAGGAGTTATTTAATCGGAAAAAAAATTGTCTGCTTCACGCCAACATTACATTTATACGATATTGATATCATCGGACGTGATTGATAAATTATTTATAAATTACAAGTACTCTGTCTATTTAATAAGGAAATCAATAAATCAATCAATCAATTTCAGGTACTTGACATACTTATTTATTTTTTTGAGTACTTTCATTACTCATTAAATTGTTTTAGGTGCTTTTAAGTGCTTTAAGTGCTCTTCTGATTCTATCAAATACTTTTAGTACACATTTAACACGTCTGAGTACTTTATATTCCTTTTAAAAACTATTCAGTACTTTGAATAGTCTAGAAATACTTTTGAGTTTTATGATTCCTCATAAATTATTCTCGAGTAACTAGAAAATAAGAAGAATGATTGGTGGTTTCGATTTAGTTCCAACTACCTCTATTGCTTATCTTGACAGATGCGCGTGTTTCGTCTACAATGTGCAGACTTCTTCAGTGTCGTGTACTAATACTCGAGTATTAGTACACGACACTGAGGAAGTCTGCGCGTTGTGGACGAAATACGCGTGTCTGTTAAGATGGGCAATAGAGGTGGTTGGAGTTGAGTGGAAATTACTAATCATTCTTCTTATTTTCTAGTTACAGGTATTCCACTAAACAGCTCACACTCTCCATAAATTATTCTTGAGTGCTAGAAATACTTTCAAAGTAGTTTTAAATTTCTGTTCAGTACCAAGAAGTCCAAGAATATTTTGAATGCAACGCACTCCATACAGTGCTCTGCGTGCCCCTCGGAGGGACCGTAGAGCACCACTTCCGAGTAGAACAGAAGGGAGGCGATCTGCGGATAGGTCATTGAGCCCAAGTCCCGTAAGGGATAGATACGAGCGACGATCGCATACTGTACCAGAATATCCAAGAAGTTACAATAGAAACCAATTTCGTAGTTCCGGAAATCCCAATGCTGATGATCGAAATTTCAACACCAGGATACCGATCAACAAGTGGCCAATTAAGTTCAGCGGAGAGCCAAAAGGAATGTCGGTGGAAGAGTTCTTGAAAAGGGTTGAAGTATTGGCACGAAATAATCAAGTCTCCGAGATTGAGCTGCTGAGTCAGGCGAACTTCTTGTTTCGACCAGAATCGGCAGCTGATGTGTGGTACTATACTTTTAGCCACAAGGTCAACACTTGGCAGACCTTGAAGTATCAGCTCCGGTTGCGATTCGAAGTTCCGAATAAAGATAAAGTTATCGAACGGGAAATTCGCGAACGAAAGCAAATGAAAAACGAAACATTCGTAACATTTATGGGAGAGGTTGAACACCTATGTCAGCAATTGTCTAAAACTGAGAGGGTGACAATCAATGTCAAAGAAAATCGATGTCCATATATTACTGTTAATATTTTAGGTACAGTAGGTAAAGGACTCTTAGATTCAGGAGCAGCAGCGAGTATTCTAAGCGATTCGGACCTTTTGGAGATACACCGCTTTCGAAAATGCTCTTCCAATTTACAGATAAAAACGGCCGACGGAACGGAAATTCCAAGTAGCTAGAAGTAGCCTTTTCAACTCAGATTAAACCAAAAGATCTTAAAAAGTATGTTTGTTAGATGCTATTTGGATGAGGGAAAGATTCATTGATTGATGTTAGTCGGTTTGTTCGTTTTCTGGTTCCCGTTGGAGAATCGCCACTTTGGTTGAGTTTTGGGGTCGGGAATGATTATTGATTTGTCAGGATTGTATTCGGGTTTTTTTTTTTCAAGATTTGAAGGACTCGCCCTGAGTCTCGCCGGGTAACGTATCTTGCTGCTTCACATGCAAGCGATTTCAATTTGCTTGCTTGGCGCTTAAGTGAAGGCAGTTGTGGAAAAAATCCCTTGGATCGGTCTAACGCGAATTTTATTCTGTTACATATTTTAAAAAATTGCCAGAGCGTTTCCAGGAAAACCAGGAAAAGATATGACCTGGAAATGTGGAAAATTATTTTAGATATTTTTTTATTTGAATGAAACTTTGCATACGCGTTTGGCTTAGGAGACTGAGCATTTTCCACGCTAACATAGATTTTTGTGACTCAAGAGTCAGTTTTAAAAAGGGCGTAAGCATTTTGAATAGCACTTCGATTAGTGGTTTGTGGCTCGAAAACCTTTGGTTGTGCAAAACAACTGTCGAAGAACAAGTTGTGACCCTGTGTGTGAGGGTTGTGAAAAAAAAAAATGCACTGAGAAAATAAATTCGGAAAAAAAGTCTAACATTAACATGAAAATTTAGATATCTCAAATAAGATTTTTTGATTTTTTTTATTTTTTGACTGTAGAGATTTGAAGTTGTTACGCAGGTTTTAACGAAGATTCCAGGATGGAGAAAAGTTTTTAGAACATCAACTTTCGGTGCATTTCTCAAAGTTTTAATGTTTGCGAGAATAAACGTATTCTGATTATATAATCTGATATTTTAAATATATTTTAAATTTTTCAGTTTTGGATGATGACCTTCGTAAGAGCGTCCGTTCTCGAGATGTTTATGGTTTAATTTTATCATACTCGAATAATTTTCGAAAATACGACCTTTTCATGAATTTTTCTAGATTCTTCAACAACAAGAGTTGGTTTTTCGAAATGTTTAATAAATTTCACGCAACTCTCTCTTTGACCGCAAGATGATTGAATGAACGGTTCAAAAAAAAAACAGATTATAAACTATAGAGCGCTACTGTTCGTCTTGTTCTCACACGCGAGCATGCCGGGTACATAACTGTCACATATACACAACATAAAAACCAGGAAAAGATATTTTGCCAATGACGTCCGCGATATGGGTCTTATACAGTTTATAATCTGTTTTGTTCAAACTTACCGCCTGCCTGAATTTTAGGTAGCATCAAAGGCTCTCAGTAGCTTGAAAAACTCGTCCGTTGGATAGCCCGCTGCTGGATATTGCCTATAGTATACCTAGAAATCTAAAACTACCTGTACTTGGTATATAAATTCGTTCTACTTCTCAGAAAGTATCAGTAACAAAATTGTTTTGAGTGTTTAATAATAATTTGAAAATGGAATTCAATAAGGTGACGTGTTGCAAACCCTTTCCTAAAACACGGTGCTCAGTAAAGCTTCGTAAATTAAACGAAAACATTATTCAAGGGCTAATATTAATGAACGACTAAAATATATACTGGCACTAATTAATGAAAATTTAGCAATGAAAATTCACAAAATTGCCACTAAATTATTGAACACAGTGCCAACGAAGGGGTAACAATTCGCACTAGAAAGACATAAAATAGCAATAAGAAATTGATAATTCATTTTCAATAATTCAAAAGTGACCGGTAAAACTTTCAAAAATAGCAATGGCAATTAGTATAAACGCAATAATAAACTGATAGTTTTCCGTCATAATAATAAGTTTTAGCGCTATACATGTGACAAAAGTCTTTAAATCTTTCAAAGCTTTCCAATCAAAACCAAACAAATTATTTTTATTTTATTTTTTTTATTTTGGATTTTTTATTGCGATTTGCTATTTTATGTTTTTCTAGTGCGAATTGTTATTTTTTCGTTGGCACAGTGTTCAATAATGTAGTGGCGATTTCACATATTTTTATTGCTATTTTTCCATTTTTATTGATGTTCTATTACCCTGCCATTAATTAACTGCCGAATTCCGTTGGATGCGTCTTTATCAATCTGTGATTCGTGCCGATTACATTTAAATAGAGTGAAACACGCAGAAACTGAGTATGATATCGATGAGCAACCACATAACCCCGTTTCGGAGCTTCAACCATCTACATCAAGCAACGCTGTGGAGGAAATACCTTCGGCTACATCCATTACATCATCTTCTCAAGAAAGCTTGCAACACGCATTTTACAGAGCGCATAATATCGAGTTGTTTAACAAAGGTATAGTTGGAATCAACGTTTCATCGGTATCATCATCAAAACTGAAGCAGGTTCACTATCCTCTGAGAAAATATTTGAATTTTACTGACGGTTTTAACAAATAACAAATAATAACAAATGCAATATGATTGGGCCAATCAGAAAAATAAGGATTGCTTAACGAAAATGTCATTTTGTTATGTATCTTATGAAGACTATGAACAGGGAGTTACAGAATGGAGCAATATCTTTCATCAAACTAAAATGATTACTGGTACGCAAAAATATCACTCTTTTGTTCCGCTTTCAGATCAAAGAGGCAAAATTGTTTTCAAATGATGTAGCATCAAGCCTTCATAGTATGTATAAACATGTAAAATGAAAGGGAACTTCTCTTAACTAATCCAAATGTAGAAACAATATATCAGCACCAACATTTGATTAGGGCGAGTCTGCTTTTGTAAACAAACTCTTTGTCTGAGAATTTATCGGAAGTTTAATACAATTTCTTCAAATTAAATATTTCAGCGGATAGAGATAAAGCTCCTCTTCCTTAAAGAGTGCTTAATTTGTATTTGTGACCTTATGCTCAAGAGAAAATGACTACGAACGCCATTGTTTACAAAAGCAGATACGCCCTAATCTGATGTTGGCGCTGATATGTACTTTAGAATGCGCATAATAAATTGGAAATACAAGGAGATCGGAAGTGTTAGTGAGTAAATTCGGTCGGAATAGATTGTGCTCGCGAAAAAGTCCGTACTGTGCGGGTGAAATCGCACTCGAAAGCGCCTGAAAAGTGTTCTCCAGGCTAGCAGCAATCGCGTACGTTGTGGAAGTGATATTTTCCGACGCCAAACAGTTTGGAAAAGTGGTGAAAACATTTTTTTTTTTTGCTTGGTTCTCAGCCTCCATTGGCAGTGAAGAGGAGTTTTCTTAATGAAAATGTTCTCCCTTTCGCGCTGAACGGATAGCTCTCTCTCTGTCTGTTGCTCGCGTTTGCACTTTGTGGGAGAAGCGCAGTGGTGTTGGTGTGAGTTTGATGGATTGATTTTTTTTTTCGCCCACCCTGGATGCGATTCATCAAAACGTAAAGATAGAGAGGTAGGTGGTTGTGTGTGTTGGCAGTAGTTTGCATCGCATCGGCGGCAACAACAACAACAACGTTATCATCTAGCACGACGACTGCGGCAGTAGCACATCATCGCGCGTCGCGTTGTTCTGCGTCGCGGATTACTAGTGTGCGTGTGCAATTTGTTCCGGTGAGCTGAAGTTAGAAGAGTGTTGCGTGTAGCGGGATCGCGCCGTGCTCGCGCTTCTTTCAAAAAACTGCATACAATCAATTGCGCTGTGGTGTGTTGGTGAATTTTCCTCAGGCGAGCTCAGGTCCAAAGTGTCGTCGTTCGCGGGTATTGTGGGGGATGATAGTGTGTATTGTTTAGCAACCGTGTAAAGTTAGTGGTCATAAGCGAGTTTATTATTCTTATTGATTCTGTTTCCTGCAACCAAGAGCAAATATCTAGAACTAGATTTTAAAGAAAAAAACCACAACCATGCCAAAGTGAATTTTGATTCGGTGTGCAGGCCTAGTTTGTAAATTAATCGGTGCAAGAAGAGTGTATTAGACACAGATATCATGTTACTACCGGAAGGTTTTCGACACGTCAGCGACGGCCGGGTTGATGTGGACGAGTGCCGACGGCAGCAGCTGCGGGTCCAGCAGGACGTGGCCATCTAGGACATCGAGGAGAGCCGGTTTGCAAAGCAACAAATTATTTATTTCTACCATATTTTGAAGACAATATCTAATATCCTGTTTTATTTTATTTTATTTTGTCTATTTTGTGTTGTTTTGTTTTTCGTTATGTTTGTCTATTTTCAGTCACATTTGAGCGGTCTATTGCTTTTGGCGGATGGTGTAGGTATGTACTTTCAGCGTATCGTTAACCAAAACGAACCCTGCTGCTAACCCTTCCCCAACTATCCAACATCCCAGTGATTTCTCGTGGAAGTGCAGAGGATTTCTCGGCTTCCTCCAAAGCGAGTATCATGTCAACACGTTCCTTCCCATTCCCTACTTGACCAGCATTCGGGCACGGCCGGCGCCGGTATTGCTTTATAATGGGTCACCAGTTTTTACACATTGAAGATGTATGTTAGTCCCAAACATCATCTGTTGGTTCTTTGTGCAAATACAGCTGCTCTGGCAATAACGGAAATGCATCCGTGGGCGGTCAATAATGCTCTAATGCTCATGCTCATGTTATTTTCCTTGGATACAAATGTTTTGAGGGTGTCCCAGTTAGTCTAAGCACGATTTGCAAATAATAATACGAGCTCGGTGTTTAAGTTATTTGAATTTTTATTAAATTTTTATGTTCTCTACAATATTCTTGGACAGTTCAACGTGAAATTTCTGAGATATATTTTATCGTACGCCAAAGAGCAGACTTTTGATCTAACGTTGCTCGTTTTCTTCAGCACAGACTGTTTGCCAATGATTTTTGATACTTTTTTCCAGTCTCTTTCAAAATGATGGAATTTGCTGCCTTAACATGTTTGCGCAATTGTGCTTTTGTCAGAGCCCAAAATGTTTCAATTGGTCTTGCCTGGGGACAGAGAAGTCCTTGGGTACGAAGCTGACTCCATTGGCTTTGTACCAGGCTACCATGTTCTTCGCGTAATGCACTGATGCCAAATCCGGTCAAAACAGTACTGGATTATTATGTTTCCGGATCATGATGAGCAGGTGCCGGTCCAAGCATTCCCGAACGTAAAAATCAGCCCTCGTCGTATCGGTTGTTACCAACGGATTTGAAAGCATTCCACACTCAAATTGATTTTTTACCGAATTTTTCGGTAAAAATTGACATATCGGTATCGTCAACAGTCAGCTCGGACCGTGTAGCACTGGTCACCTGGAAGCGTCTTATGATCACATATCACGTAGGATTCATCATCTTTAATTACGCATGGTGTTTCACCAATAAGCATTTTATCGAATTATAGGCGGGCCCTTGGTTTGACAGATGCTTATTGTTTTTACTTCGTTTTGGCTTCTTCTGCTTCTTGAAACTCCTTAGTCCATTTGCTAGGTCAACGTAAGTCTTCGTAGTTCCCAGCTTTTTGGCCACGTCCCGAACGGAAATACTTTTTTTACGGGCGAAAGCTTGCGTGATTTTCCGTTTCAGGTTTTGGTCCACGGGGCCTTGTTTACGTTCAGATTTTGCCTTGTCCTGTAAGGAAGTCTCCTCACCATACTTTCGAATTGCCCCGATGCTCACTCCTTCCATTTTCGCCAAATGACTCAGCGAGCGTTGGGAAAAGTGCACCATTTGTGCGCGATCTGTTTGCGCTTATCCCGGGAAATGCTTCGCATTTTCATAAGAAGTAAATGCACTGGCACTTGAGACTTACAGAGTTATTTTGAAATGCAAACAATGATGCACAGTAATGATCAGCTGTTTATTAAACGTCATCTGGAAGCAACAGTGGTGCATCAAAATCGTGCTTAGACTTTCTAGGACACCCTGTAGTAAAAAAGCAAGGAGATCAGTGTCAACTTGTTCATGTCGCTTGGGAAATGAAGTCTTCGGAAAAAAATTTTATAACATGACAGAGAATAACTTTAATGATTCGGTGTCGAGTTATTTGTGCTTCATGAAAGTAATTTACCGTTATGCTCTTGTTTTTAATAGAACGGGATACTTTCAAATTGTTTTTAAATAAGTGAACTTTGTTGTGGACAGAGATTGTATCAATTAAAGAACATTTAAAATTAGATGAGCTATGTGAAACTAAAATACCATGTATTTTTCAATTCACGTAATTTTTTTCCGACTCTAATTTTGCATTTGTTTCGTTCCTCCACTTATGTTCATGAAAACGAATTGAAAATTAAATATTTTTATATATAATATTTTTATAAAGTCGAAAAAACGGTGCTAATGTCAGGAAACCTGTTTAGGCATAAAATGTATAATTCCAAAATGTCGAATGTCATAACGTCAAACGCCAAAACGCTGAATGGCAAAGATTCGATAAACAAAACATTAAAAGACAAAACGTCAAAGGGGTCAAAACACCAAAGAGAACAAATTAGCACAGGGACAGAGCGTGCCTTCAAAATCATGAGGTACAAAAAGTTCATCTGAATAGACTGGTGTCAATTGAAAATTTTACAGAATTTCACGATAAGTACACGATAACTCCAAAAGCCGCTCTTTTTTTGCTGAGAAATAAAATCGTGTTCAACGGAACCATATTCATGTTTTCAATAGCTGCTTGCAGCAATGTTATATTTTCCATTTATCCTTTTCATAATAAATCTTATTCTTTGAACATTTTATATCTTTCCAACTTTGTTTTTATTTTTTTCATAGTTGGATCAAAACTCTTTTATTGAACTGTTTATTTTTTTTAGAATAATTTCGTTCTTGCTACACTTTTGATTGAAATGTAACCATTTTCTGAAAATATAGTAAAAATAATCTTTTACTTCTGTATAATATTATGGAACTTGAAATAGCTTGGTACTCAAAAATCAAAAGCTGAAATACGTTTTACTTCGAAAAGACGCTCATCATTTTCGCATGTACAATTAACATATTTGCATGCCACAGTTTTTTAATATTGAGAATGTTATTCTTTAGAAATATTCTCATTCATTCTCTATTTTTCTAAAGCCTTTTATTTCGAACAATCGTCTTTTTGCTTTAAGCATTAAATTGTTTGAATTCTTTTATTGCGGTTGTGCAAAATTGAAACTCTATCATCTACAGAATTTCATGTTTTTTATTGGTAATTGGTTAACGCTTGATTCGTAACTGAGTAACTGAATCTTTTATTCACTGAGCATAGTCTTATCTTTTTAAATGTCAACTATTTGCATTTTATATGGATTACATCACACGATATACTGTGTCAAAAATGCTAAATAATGTTGTTACAGTCTACAAGGATTTCGTTGAAATAATAATCTTGAATACGTAAGAACTAGAGCATCAGTGAGAGTTTCGCTCTTGGTATGCTCCTTACTTCCACGAGAAATCACTGGGATGTTGGATAGTTGGGAAAAGGTTAGCAGCAGGGTTCGTTTTGGTTAACATCACGCTGAAAGTATGTAACTCGCACTATCTGCCAATAGCATGGAACCGCTCCGATAAGCAAAAGAACATTGAACGCCAGTTGCACCGCACCCCGAAGCAACTTAAATATATATGAATAATTATGATATATATAAGAATATTTAAATATGTAAAACGAAAACACATTAACATGTATATACCATTTGAAATTCCACATCCTGAAAATTTCTGAAATAAATTTAATATATAATCATAAATCATAAGAAACAAAGATGTGTTGAAAATAGTTGGATATTATAATGCAATATTAAATGACAACATTTTCAAAATATAAAACAATGTAAAATGTAATATGTAAAAAATACTTTTTTCATCCAATGCTTTGTTAATGAAGAGAAAAATTAGGTATGTTTTAATATCCTAAAGGTCCTGGAAAAGCTGAAAAACAGAGTGGATCATTACAATTATCATAGAAAAAAAAGATGTATGATGTTTTTTTCTTGAAAAGCAACAGATTATTCTAAAAGACATCTTTAAAAAAGTTTTCTTTATACTCTTCTAGTAACATTCCGATGATAGCAGTATAAGTGATCGAAGAGCCCGGTTTGATGATTTCTGAAATAAATGGCTTATCGAATCATAACACCACTAAACAAATTAATTTAAATGTAATCTCATACTGCTTATGATCGCATGCCAGTCTTTTATGAAAATAGTTCAGAAGTGCAATTTATATGTTCATGCTGAAATGCTGGAAAACAAATTGAGCCCTTAATTTAGCTCTTACGATAAATGGTTTTCGAATGCAAATGTGATTCCAAAGCGTGCTGAAATTATTAATTAAATGAGAATGGAAAATAAACAATATGATTAAATGGTACACGATCTGCAGTCGCAACCCCTCACTTCGCTATTGTCAAATTGACGACATTGCTCAGGCTACGCCAACCAGCGTCTCCATGTTTCAGCTGGCAGTCCTTTGTGATCATATGATTCGTGGCGGTAAGGCGTGGCGTGAGGTAAGAACTTGTGAGGACCGGAGGTAGGTCGCACCCTCCTTCGATGTTGTCAACTCACCATTTGAAGCCCTTTAGTTGAGAGACAACAATATGCTAATTTTATTAACTCGAAACTTTATTTTAACTTGAATTTTCCAGAAACAAATGAAGGAAAGGTCACAACGCATTCCGACGTAGCTGATGAATGTAATCTAAAACATCGTTTGCTCAAAAGTTTCATAGAAGTAAACATCTACAACTGCTCAAACAATATATGATAAAACAATGCCTCCTCTACCCTCGCAGAAAAGTGCCTCCCAAATCCATAGCAAGAAATACGTCATTTTTCATTCTAGTTTTCGATCCCAAACCCATATCAAATGTAAAACTACAGCAGCTTCCACCCCACACTGTGATACGCAAGGATGACCCGCCAAGCCAATCTCGTCCCAGCCCTAATGCTGTTTGACTCCAAAAGAGTGGACTAAGTCGAGTGCATAGGAATTATTTAATGTGGTCGTTCCCAACAAATGGGACACTTGGTTGCGCGATATTGTGGTCATTCCATTTCACCGAATGGCACTGGCCGAACCGTTGTTCTCGCTGGCACCGTCGATGGAGCATGGAGAGCAGTTCAGCAGTTAGGTGACAGCAAATTTTACAATGGAAAATGATGTCGACCGGTGCAAAGAGCACACCCATCACTGGTGACCTGACCGTGGCCTCGTGCTGTGTCAAAGTGTTGAACTGACATCATAGTCTGGTGCTCCTGATGTCCGGAGCAAATGAGCACATTTTTCAGTTGTTGCGGTAGAGCTCATGCTGTGCGACGAGCAAAATGGCATGGCAGGAATGATGCAAAGGAAATATGTTTCTGTTGGTTCCCCGTACCATTGCGAATTGCAAATATCCAGCTAGGAATGAAAAATAGGGTTGGTAACCGATTAGAACTATGTAGCCTGATTAAGGAAAACTTTGTTGTATCACTAGTCGGGTTTTCCAGTTTTTAACTGGGCTGATCATATTGAAATATCAAACGAAGCAGCAAACTCCAATTGACGAACGTTTCTCAATGGCACATCAAGCGGTTAAGAACACTGAAATCATCCTAGCTGAACCAAGCACCGAACGGAATAGAATATATGCATATTCACCGCTAAACACATACAGCTGGCAGCCCCTGCAACGAGATGACAATATCTTCTATGATACGTTCAAAATCTATACCGATGCTCGCCAAAAGCCCTAACAATGTCTAACGAGCAGTTTTATCACGATCTGTCTTCCTCCGGCCGTTCTTTGTATTGGCATTATTATGATGATGATTTAATTATGGAAACATGAAATGGCAGCTAACTCTCCCGACGCTCAAAGGAGGGTGACAATGGATTTGTCAAGGCCTAATAAGTGTGATTTCAGATTATGAGATAGACCGCGTACCATTTTAAAAATCATCCCACTCCCAGCCCAGAAGGATTGATATGTCACTTATGCTAATTAGACATATTCATTAAACCATCGCAAACGTGACAAAATGACAGTGACTTGTAGTTGGGTGGTTGTATGATATTCGAACAGCATTATTAATCTGCAATAGAAAAGGTTGAACTTCTTTAATTAGATGAATTGTTTGAATTTTCGATCGGATGGTAAATCAAATCGTTCAATCATTCCTTATTAAAACTTACAACATATAATACGTAAATTCAATCAAATTTTTTACCACGGTATTATTTTAAGAATGTGACTCTAAGCACATTTCTAAAACCACACCTGTTCCACAAACTAATGTAATATTTTGTCAATATTATTATAAGTTTAAATTATTAATTTTATTCTACCCCGGAATCCCTTGAAAGGAACTATGTTCCACTGTGAACCCTTGTTTAGTAAATTTTTGTTTCAATGGCCATCACTTGTTACCAACGCCATACAAGTTTGTGTTTTTATGTTTTTATTGTTTATGTTATAGGCTTTATTTTGTTTTGTCTAGATAAGTCCACAGCCAGAGGGCTCGTTACCTTGAAATTAAAATCCTCGCTAAATTCTTGATGGCGGTCCAGTGCTTTAAATGTGATGCTTCACTCGTACGACGGAGTGCGACAGTATTCACGACAGTCCACAATGCAACACATAATGCTGCTACAACCGTGGCAGGGCTTTATCTCTTCCGTGAAGCTACTTATTAATTACAGAAACACAAACTAAAACCTGGATAAATCGTTTGAGCGATGCATTTGTTGTCACTGGCATTCAATAACAAACGTCAAAATTATTACCCAGGTGGCTGTAAAACAACTGTCACTGTCATCTTTCATAGCATTTTCAAGCTTATTGCTTTTTCAATCATCTAATTGCTTGCCCTCAATTTAGTCTTCTAAATGCTCTTCCATGAATAATGATTGCAAACAATGTTGTGTGCTGTATGAAAGATTGCAAACGATTACTTTGTTTTCGCTTGCTTTAACTTGGGAAATTTTACGGGTTTGTTAAAATTCATATTTTTTTTCTGTTTAAGATATGAAACTTATGTCAACTGGAACCCCTTTTTGTGAGGTTCATAAGCTCGTGACCAACCTTTGATGATTACAGTTGTTAGATGACATTTAATATTCGTAAATTACTTGAATTTAAAAATGTCAAATAATTTAGGAATTCTTCGTGTATTTTTCACCTGCATTAAGCATGGATGTGCCGCGAGCTAATGAACGCCACAAAGTTGTGCCCAAAAATTGCCCCCTTTTTCTTTATTTGAATCATTTACCAAACGAAATTAGTGGCCACAGATTGTGATTTTTTATTTTAGTAATTGAAGGGTGTTGAACATTTAATAATATCCCAAAAGTGTATGACTCTACAAATAACCTAAATATACAACATACAAAAAGGTTATAAACTAGGTATCCGTTACAAATTCAGTTGAGACCTGTGAAAAAACCAAAAAATAACGCCTTTCATGGAGGGAAATTGCCTTTTGAGTTGATCTTTGACGTGTACAAAAGTGTGTTAACATTTTGCTACCCAAATCGTTTTAATCGGTAAGGGAACCACATTTTTTTCTGGGAATAAAAACACATGTTTTCTCTAAAGGAACTGGATAAATTCAGGCGTCAAGCGAATAATCTTTACGTCAAGCTCAAACTGGACTTAGGCAAAGAGCAACAAGAAGAGAACACCTGTGCCTTGAAAAGTGGTAGTTTCATTGCAACCGGATATGACAACTATGGAATTTACGTTAGAACGAATGAATAGAAAAATGTCTGCTGGATTTCGTGCAGTTACACGATTGTTCTGTGCATTTTGCACCTTAACCGATTGTTTGGCATTTTGCACCTAAATCATAAACATGCTTCATGATGTAGATATAAAACTATGATTCGATTTCTTACAGATCAAACAGGTGAATGTTTGACGCAACACAAATCTAGACATATCAAATTTACTTGATTGATTGTTTGGTGCATTTTAGCATAGGGAAGATGTACCTATATTAATCTCATCACTTTGCAATTCACATGATAAGTTAGTAACGTTTGTTGTAGTTATTTAACGTAAGCAAACATGATTGGAAAACGAAACCGATCCTTCAACTGCCCAATTGTTTGATTCATCGTAGGATGAATATAGGAACAATGAGGTTAATATGGGGGCAGTTACCCTAGTTGATTTTCCTGAAATCTTGTTCGCAAATTATGTTTTATAAATGTAGCAAGACAAGTCTTCAATACTTCCAGAAAAAAAAAACATTTTCTAGAAATGGTACACGTTAACAGAACTTTTGAACTACAAATGACAATGTTTGTGCTTTAATGGTAGGCTAGTAATTACCAAATATGTATTTATGTCATATGCACGTTTGCGCTGATGCATTCGAGAACTGATTTCAGTTACAATTGAATTATGTGATATTTAATATTCCAGTTTCCACTTACAGCTATGATGGAATGTTACTTAAATTGGCAACATAGATTATCTGATGTGGTTTAGGTTAAAACTGAAGCACTATCAGCCATCAATGTTATTATAATTCAACCCATTTTATTCAATTCCATGCTCTTAGCTTTAGTTCGTAAATAGAGTGGAGGAAAAGTTTAAGAGGATTCTTGATATTTCTTACATCCCATGTCAATAAGGTCGAGTGGTAAAAAAAAAACGATCTAGTGCGTTTGGAGTCCATGCCGACAGATATTTCTTCAACTGAAACTTTAGAATTTTTCGTTAATGACAATTATTAATCTATGTTTCATCTGCTCCACATACTGCACTTATTCAATTAAAATAGAACTATAGAATAAGGTTTTCCATCATCGGAATGACAACATAGTTATTTGTTACATTATAACAAAAATGCATACAATTTAACATTTCGTGTTACTTGGACAAGGCCACGAATCCTCCTAGTACAATCAAGAAATATTGGGTCATATTGGGTACTCAGATTACATCAAACTGGCGTTTTTCGGCGAATCAAGTGGTAAATGGGGCTGCACAGAATCTGCAGCATGGCATGCAGGAGTTTAACAAAAGGCCTTTAACAATAAAAAACAGTTTTGCTGTTTTGATAACATATTAATTAATTTTACACACGTTATTATTTAACCAAATTCTAGTCTAAAACGTAGTTAAATGCTAGTTTATAAGCATATTATCTTTACTTTGTAAAAGTATTCGCTACCATAAGTGATTTTGTGATTGCTCGGTATTTGTTGCTATCCACCGGAGTTGCTTTTAAAGCAGGTATTACAGTGAAACACTACTTCGGCGTAAGCACCTATTTCCTACACATAGGAAAGGAACATACAAATCAAACAATTGGCATGAACCTTTAAAACATTGCCTATATGAACACATTTCATGAATGTTTACATAATCTTTCATCGAAAACAAAACAATCACTTCAAAAAGGCTAAGGTCGGGTTGTCTCCATTTTGTTTGGGCCGTGCACTTAGCCAGCATCGCAGTTGTGCAGCTCTTCTTCTTGTTCCAGTCAGTTCGTTATCGAGAATCATTTTACTGGGCTGTCATTCGACATTCTTACGACATTCCATGTCCACCATATTCGACCTATTACAGCGGTGTGAACGCCCAGCAATTGGTGAAATTCGTGGTTCATCTGCCTCTTTCACGTTTTGTTTTCCATCTGCAGTTTACTGTGGTGGATTGTTTAAATCCGTTGGACATCTTCCTTTAGATGGGTAACATCTAGCCCGAGACCCGTCGACCAAAGAGGTAAATTTAAATCCTTTTTACGTTTTGAAAGAACAATAAGTGTAGTGTCCTGTCTCGTGTCGCGTCTCTCATGTGATCTTGTATGGATTGGTCTTGGAGTGATCTTTCGCCAATCGAATGAAACTCCGACTCGCATTTCTTTGCAAACGCTTCTTCAACTTTTGTTTTACCATGGCAGGTGTAGTTGCTGTAGCTTAACGTCCACCATCATACCGTTTTAAAGTAAAGATGGTCTCCAGGTTTGATCGTACGGTTTGCAAAACTTCAGCGCACATGCTCAAACTGGCAAGCTGCTGAATATCCTTCTGCTTTTTTTCCTGCCTTGAATAAAGCAACAAATACACTATTTTTTTCTTCTAAGTCCATTTTTCAGGTTCAAAAACGATTACGAAAACAAGTTGCACGCAAGCTTAAAGTTAAGACTAAATGTAAACAAAGCGACAAGCGAGGCCCGATGTAATGTCATGTGCAACATTGTTAAAATCATTATGTTTTGTAGTAGTTCATTTGCCGGACCCTGTAGATATTCAACAATATCACAGTAGTCTGCGAGTTTTTTTAACGAATCAATCTAACTTGAATAAATATTGAGTACTTTTTCAAACCGACGTATCTGATTTTGTAAACAAACAGGGGAAGTAAGATTCAATCGTAAATGTCTCAAAACTCTCTGCACGCTCGCGGAAAGTAGCATCACCATCATATTAGGGAAATGTTATTCCTTGTGTTGGTGGCCCTAGTTTGCATGAAAGTGTTAAGGGTTTCAAGAAATTAACGTTTGAATCTTACTTCGCTGTTTGTTTACAAAATCAGATGAGTCTTTTTGAAAAAGTTCTCGAGAAATTTATAATTTATTTTTGACAGTCACATTCTATTTCCTGTGAAAATGTGTGAAGCCAATGAAACTGAAGTAAAAGTTGTACTGTGTACGACGAAATATACAGTGACGGACAATACAATAAGACCACGCTGAAAAAAAATCCGTTCTCATATTCCAGAACAAAAAATCACGACATCGTGAACTAACATCAATTCCAAATATGTGACTTTTTACTCATAAACGTGATTCCTTAAATCCTATTTCCATCAAAAGAATCACGATGTCGTGAACTCAATTCATGTCTGTTTGGCATATCGTAACACAATAAAAATGACTGGGAATCATGATCCTCGATCATAATAACGTGAACGCTTGAATCCATATGCGTGATTTTGTTCCACTTTTCGTGAACGTTGTTCATGAACTGTCATTTTATTGCAACGCTCGTAAAAACTCTAGTCAGTCATTGTTGTGAGGTGTAAACGAAAGTGAATGTTTTAAAATGATTTTGAATTGAGTACCTAGAGAAACATTTCGAAAGTGTTTCTTTACAACCGCAGGTGGTGATGGTTGGAACGCCGAACAAAGCAGCTGGATTTTTTATTGTCTTTGGTGGCGCAGAATACAAAGCCGATAATATTCATCATGCTATATGTTTATGCCTACAAGTAACGTTCGTATTAAGTCTTAAGTACTGGATTTTAAAACAGTCTGGATGTTCATTCAATCATATTTATTCGGGATACATGCCTCAATTCTAGAAATGCCGAAGGTGACTCAAGATGTTATTAGAAGCATTTCTTAACTTAACGACCAAATCTAACCCAATGTATAATTCATAAGAATCCTAAATTTAACTTTTCTTGTTTAACGATAATTTTATTCAATGATTATTCCTTTTTATATGTTTTTAATTCATACATACAATAAATTGCAATACGCATGCATGCGTATAATCAAATACCTTTAGCATTTTTTCTACTCCTCATGCGAAAGTATACTGTCATGATATTTTATAAATTCTTGAATTTTTTTTCTAATGTTCATGAACAAAAATTTCGTTCCAAATACAGTCCGTGAACTACGTGGCTGCTTTTGTGAAGTGTATCACGATATAAATCCGATTTCGGAAACATTAATCATGAATACTGCACTAAATCATGATTACCAAGGAAAGTTTTCACGTTTTCATGACACACGTTGCATGCAACTACGTTACTCTAGCGTTATATTAATTTAGCGGAACAAAGTTCACGTATTCATGACTTTTGTTCATGGTGTATTTTCGTAAATGAAATTTTGACTTGTTCTGAAATTCGTGACTCGAGGTTGACGTATTCCGGAACGATTTTTTATCCGTGCAAAGCCTGATTTTTCATACAAAATGGTCATGTTAGAGGGCTTGCCTTTCATTTTCTCGAGAACCAATTGAGCTGAAATTTTGGCTGTGTATTACCCTAAATTCTCATCTGCATTAAATCCGTCATTTTTCATTCACCACTTTAAAAGTAACAGACACCGCATACGACAAAACAATAACACCACTTTTTGATTTCCAAAAAGGATGCTCGAATTTGAGGATCTGAATTTTGATTATTGATGCACTGGTCATTTTAATATCAGTACACTATAGATTGTAATTCACACTCATCAACATGGCCTAAACTATGGATATCAAAAGGAGGTCTTTTTATTTTGTCGTAGGTGGTGTCGGTAGTTTCTGAAGTGGTGAATGCAAAATTATGAACTTATTAAAGATGGAAATTCAGGTTATTTCTCGGCTATTGTCAAAATTTCAGTTCAATTACTTCACGGGAAAGTGAAAGACAAGCCTCCAAACATGACCATTTTGTATGAAAATCGGGCTTTGGTCTTATTGTATTGTCTGTCAATGTAGCTCCAAAAATATAGGTACCAATTAAAACATAGCGAAAAAATGAGTCGAATAAACAGTGACCCTTTTGTGCATGGCAGCATTTAGTCTCGAAACAATTGGTCTGTCACTGATAAACAACGTACACTTGTTACCCCTAAGACCTTTTTTCACTGTTATGCTAACCTACCTGAGCAATGCTAGATTTTCTATCGCAATCCTTCGTAAAACTTTCTCCAGTCTCTGTCAGTTGTTATCTTTTTAAAGCGCTCGAATAAATCGCTATCTAGCACCGTAGTTAAAACGGCAGACATCTTAGGGTGTTTTTTTTAACTGTTGATTCACCAATGGCGGGAATTAAATTAGTTAACGGTTCTTGTACTCTTACCCAATACTTTTCAGGCACAGTGTTTCAAAAAAATGCCATTTATTTAGTCACCAGTTTGAATAGTAGTACATTCGTTTAATAAACTTTCTTCAATTCCGGTGAAATTTCCACAGAAAATTTGACAGAATTCTGCAAATGTTGATGCTTAAAAACTTTGTCGTACAGTTTCTAAGCAAAGTGCGTTATAAATCTGAACAATGCCACTACATCCCAAAACAAGCTCCCTCCACAATGTTCTCCGTTCATTTAATAAAAATTAAAACCAGCCCGAAGGATTTTTCTGCCGTGTTTGACATTTCATTGGTCTGATACGACCGGGCTATGAACAGAGCTTTGGTTGACCCTGAAAGAACAAATTCTGGGAACATGTTTCACTTGCTGACATCGTGACTCTGCGGCAAACGGAGACATTTTATTCTGCGGGAAAATCATACCTCCCCATCGAATCGTGTGAAGGAAAGGAACTCGTCAGTGGGGTTCTACCGCGGTAGTGATGATGAAGGCGGTCCTGCCGGTTCTGATGGTAGCTTTCGAGAGGCAACATGGCAGCATGGGTTTTGCGGCTTTGTGGGTTGAGCATATGAAAAAAAAAATAACGACTAAAGCAGGAAGGGTAGGAGCGCTGAGTGGAGATGTGAATTCCACATATTATAAACATTCCATCGAAGGGATCGAGCTGTTTCTATGGAAATTGGTAAGAAGGAATTTATATTTCCTCTCTATTCTTTACGGTTGCGCAACCAAAAGCTTTTTGTTTCGGATATTACACGGTGAATCGCATTTGAGTTGATCGTCATAAGAGTGCTGATTGCCTGCGCACACAATTCAACCTCAAATATGGCGAAACCCATCCGAGAACTGATTGGATTGAGTAATGTGTTTGGAAGCGGGTTGTTGGTCGATATGTTATGTAGGGTAAATCTTGCTTTTGTGGTGGTATGTTTGGTGCCAGATTCCGTTTTTGGCAGCCTAACACTTTTCAGGCTCAATTTACTTTGAAGTATTTCGGAACATTTCAAAAGCAGTCTTTGACAACGCATCAAGTAAGATTGCTAAATTCTCGCATTATTCGGTTTTTTGTTTTGCTCTTAAATTTATCGGAAAGGCACCTAAGTTAATTGAACTTTAACGTACCGAAACTACTCAGTTTACCATGGAGAATATACAAAAAAACACTTATCTTATAGCTTATAGTTCATCATTCACAGTTTGAAAAAATCATGTCATTTTCTGCGTCTTCTAATGCACATAAAAGGAACGCTGGATTTGGCAGAAATAATTGGGATCTTGCATGTAAATTTAGGCCAGATAACGCCTGCATCTAATCTGTTGCATAAAAGATTGCAAACAATTTCGTTGTTTACGCTTCTTTTGGCTTGATATTAAACGAGCCAGTAGGCAACCCAATCGATCATTCAAACAGAGTAGGGGAGGATGGTACAAAACGCACCGTTTAAGCAACATCGTGAATTACTAGTGAATGGAAGCTGAAATTTAGGAACAAGTTATTGGGTATAGTGCATAACTATGTTTTCATTGTAGATCAAATGTAATTTAAATTCAAAACGATGATTTTTCGTGATTTTTTAAACCTTTTCCAATTTGATACCAAGACGAAACCGGGGTAAAACGCCTGTTTCATTGCTCAATATGCACCCCAAAATTGGGGTAAGACGCACCACAGCACTGGTATATGATGCACCACAATATTCGGATAACATGCACCGCTTGTGAAAGGTAAAAACACGGCTATAATAAGTTACTCAGAGTTGTAAAGTGAGGAGGTTGCAACACATCGCCACATCTTTTTAGCTCAACCAACCAATGGGTATGGAATAAAGATAGCAAAACGTTGCAATATGTTTCCAACTCCTCATAATATACACGCTTAGAAAAAATTACCCAACGGAGAATTTAAGTGTGGGAAGCCAACTTGGGCTATAATTATGATTACCTACCATTGGGTTCAAATTACATACGTTTGGGTAGAATTTTACCAGAAGTAAATTATTTATACTCAGCGGTAGATTAACATGATTATACCCAAAGTTGGTTTCCTACACTCAACCGCTCCACTGGGTACTTTTTTCTAAGCGTGAAGACGTATATAACGGCACGGTGCGTTCTGCCCCAGTTTTAGTCTTACATTGTTTTGTCTAAATATTCTGAAAATATGTAGAATTATAGTGAAGTTTTGATACTATCTTGAATTTTTTGTTATCAGCAATACATATGAAGTGAATTTATTACTAACCATGGATGTTAACGCATGGTAAAAGCTTATTTTAAGAACACTATTATTTACATGTGAAGTACAGTCATGAAGATTTATTCAATTTTGATCATGTTTTGGTGTATTTAGTGCCTTATTGTACTACAAAATTATGAGTTATGTTGTTTTATGTAAACATTGATAAAGTATCATTCCATTAAAGCTATAGTTTTGAAGAATTGGGGACATTTATTGGGTGGGTATTCTACCTCACCAGTGTTTTTTGTGTTGTTTTCCCCGCGGGGGGGGGGGTGCACAGTGGTCCAGCAAGCTACTTTAGGCGGACATGAGGTTTTCAATGGAAATTTGTGGTTTTAGAGCTTTGGTTACTTCTAAGAACTTGTTGCAAACTTGTTGTACTACAATTTGTATGAAAGTATTTTTTTTCTTGCATTAAACGCAAGAGTGGCGTATACGCTAACTTTTTTATGAGCAAATATCGTGAGATGGTATGTTGAGCAAAGTTGTAGAAATTGTTATTATAAAAAACTTTGTAGAACATATTTTTTTTCTAGCTTCAAAGCCTACTGCGATAATTCCGAATTTTAGTAAAAAATCATTTTTCGACTAAAAGTCCTTCATTTTTAAATCTTGCCAGCTTGCTATGTTCTACAAAGTTGTTTGTTTTGACATTTGCTACAATGTTGCTGAATACACCATAGTTGAATTTCTTCTTGTTTTCATATTATAGTAAATTTTCAGTTAAATTTACGCCATACTATAGGCCTCACAACTTGAAATGGAGCACCTGAAAAAAATATGGCATACCATGACTTGATTCAACACACCTTAGAGTACGTTTAAGGAGAATTTGGGAGAGATGATATTTTTCTATCTTTTTCAAAGCTACTTTCTGTAACATACAGTTTTCAATAAAAACATACGCAAGGAGTTCAAATAGAATCAAAACACTCATAAATCATGGCTATCTCTGTTCAGTATATGACAACTACCACGTGTTTTCATAGAAAAAGGCTTGATAGGATATTAGTTAATTTTTATTAAGTTTCGAGCTTCTTCAGGTAAATCAAACTGTGTCTCACCACGAGTTGTACGTCTGTTGATAAGTGAGATTACGGGATCGGAGGTGAGAAGAAGCCGCTTGAAAACGTCTTCCAAGTTGACAATGCGGTTGAACTTCCTTGCATGCCGTTCCCGAAATTTCCTTATGCCCTCATTCCTCGTTTCCTGGGCTTCCTCACTCAGCATCCCTAAAGGCAGTGCAGCAGTCCTGATAATATCACTACCGTGTAATAGTAGCTTTATGCACTGTAGGAGAAAGCACATACCAATCGTACAATTCTCGATACATCTTAAATGTATCTTGGGCAAATTGACCAAAAGCTTCTGCTTCAATTTCTCGGTTCAGGTTGACGACTTTTAGAAGGGTTGCGAATTTCGATAAAAGGTTTTTATCGAGCCCTGTGATTTCGGCAACTGCATTTACTTCGCTGAAAAATCGGCGAGCTGTGTTTCCATCGTTCGAATTGCCTCCTCCTGGAAGTGGCTCATTGAGTCATTCAATCGCTTTCCCGACCGCAAACAGATGTAACATTATTGTGAATGAGTTCCTGCCACGTCATTCACCACATTCGTATCAACCATTGACAAAACAAGCTTCGCTGAAATCTCCACGTTTACACCTCTGATATTCGCTTTCGTTGGCTTCAATTTTTTAATATTTTCCTCCATTTCGCTAACCTCCTTTCTTGTCAGCTGCGTATTTTCTTTACAGAATATCAGTTTGATTGGACGACAAAGTGATACTGAAGATGGTAGCTCATTATTCCAAATCACTTCCTCGTTTTCGTCTCCAATCCGCCGTCGAATGGCTCGGATCGGAACCAAGGAAATTGAAAAAATATGGGAATCACTATATTCTTGCAGCTCACCATCGCTATCCTCGTCGATAAATACCTGTTTATATCTTTGGAAATCAAATGGTTGTATTGAAATGCAATTTTATGATCTAGTTTTGTATAATACCTTGAATGGTTACTGCTGCCATCACAGCCCCATTTGAAAATAACTTGAATCAAATCATCGTGATCAAAATCTATGTCAAGGAACATTACGAGGCGTTGAACTGTGTGATTTATTAGCGATTGCAGTGAGACTTGGGCGCATGATGATTTTACCGAGATTCCTTTTGTCGTCAAAAAAGAAGAAGTGTAATTAAGAAATTTCAGTGTATTATTCTAACGTAAAACTTAATAAATTACCGTCAGGATAAGCATCTTGTTTAGCCAACAAAACTTTGTTATAACATGGATATAAACAGATGCCTTTATTCAGGGTTGTCATCCAAATATCCTGATATTGCATTTTTGAAAAGTTGTTCCTGCAAATAAATCCTAGTGCTTCTTCCGCAGAATATTCTCCTGAGTGTAGTATGTCACGGACAGACTTTGACGCCGATTCTGGACTTCGTGCGAGATTTTCCATTTGTTTTCCGGTTGAGCGATATCCACTGCGATTGATATTTAGAGCAGTTGCCATACCGAGTTCCTCAGTCGTACGATTTTCCGTTAACTCCTTCAACCGACGCTGTTTGCTTCTTCGGCACAATTCGGAAAATGGTTTCAGCTTTCGTTTCTTCTCGGTCTTCTTGGTTTTGAGCACAATCTTCCCATATAACCAGACTGAATTCTTGGTTAAAAAACGGTCCTTCGAGCGACAACTTTTCAACCATAATTTTCTGAACGTCAGAGCGAAACACTTTAACCGTTTTTGTGATGTAACACAATCAGTATCAATAATGGGAAACCGTTGACGAAGAAAATTGTTCAAATATTAAATTTTTTCTTTTTCTATGAGAAGGTTTGCCAAATCTCAGCGTGACACTTCCATGTTGAAAACTCACTATAAAATGATTTTTTCCCTATGACTTCTTTGATTTCAAAAATTAGCTAATTGAAAAAATTGGCCTATTGAGCCTTTTTCTATGAAAACACGTGGTAGTTGTCATACACTGAACAGAGATAGCCATGATTTATGAGTGTTTTGATTCTATTTGAACTCCTTGCGTATGTTTTTATTGAAAACTGTATGTTACAGAAAGTAGCTTTGAAAAAGATAGAAAAATATCATCTCTCCCAAATTCTCCTTAAACGTACTCTAAGGTGTGTTGAATCAAGTCATGGTATGCCATATTTTTTTCAGGTGCTCCATTTCAAGTTGTGGGGCCTATAGTATGGCGTAAATTTAACTGAAAATATACTATAATATGAAAACAAGAAGAAATTCAACTATGGTGTATTCAGCAACATTGTAGCAAATGTCAAAACAAACAACTTTGTAGAACATAGCAAGCTGGTAAGATTTAAAAATGAAGGACTTTTAGTCGAAAAACGATTTTTTACTAAAATTCGGAATTTTCGCAGTAGGCTTTGAAGCTAGAAAAAAAATATGTTCTACAAAGTTTTTTATAATAACAATTTCTACAACTTTGCTCAACATACCATCTCACGATATTTGCTCATAAAAAAGTTAGCGTATACGCCACTCTTGCGTTTAATGCAAGAAAAAAATACTTTCATACAAATTGTAGTACAACAAGTTTGCAACAAGTTCTTAGAAGTAACCAAAGCTCTAAAACCACAAATTTCCATTGAAAACCTCATGTCCGCCTAAAGTAGCTTACTGGACCACTGTGCGATCATTCAAATCCCAATTTTCAACTACTTTAAGTGATAATATCAACATTTTCGAATTCATTTCTTCATATGGTCTTTCCGAACAAATTTACTCGATGTGTCATTTTTATCATTAATATCCTCAAAACGACACCGGAAGCTAGAACACGCTTTTCGAACGTAGTCATCCTATACCGACTGCCATGTGGGCGTTACGACAGACTTCAGGTTCTTCAAACTAGGGTGAGATGTTTTGCAGGCTTGTGCTTCAACATACGCCCAAATCAAATAATCCAACGGGTTAAGATCTGGATTGCTAGGGGGGCAAAAAGCAAAATTTGGAAACATTTCGTTAATTTTGCCAGAAGTCTAAATTGGTAGTTTTTGACGTAATGGGATCACGCCAAATTAGGCCAAAACAAAGAAGAGACCTTGTGTTCCTTGTATAACGGAAGCATCTTTTTCTGCAAACACTCAGTACGGTGAACTTCGACATTGATCGTACCTTTTGTATAAAAAATCGATGAAATTGTGGTCCTGGAAGCGATCTGGATTCCTTTTTTACATCTGTTTCGTCATCGATCAAAACGCAGGTAGATGGCCGTTGCAAAGGTGGCTGTATAATTATCTGGTTTTCGCCCTGGATTTCAGCTCAGCACTTTGTTTTGCCATTTTTTGCTTCGTAATTCTTCAGGTTGTTGTGCTACTTGATTCTTTGCACCATTCCGACGGAGGTTTTTGGCCAAATCACGAATCGACATCGATCTGTTCCGAAGGATAAGGATGGCTAGGGTCAGATGGACCTGATTTTTTTCCTCTTCTTGGCAGCTCATCGAACGAGTAGTGTTCCACAAACACTATGATGACAGATTTTACGCTGCCGTTATGAATTCCGAAACGTTCCGCTACTTTGTTCACCGAGACATCCTTCTCAAGAAGCCACGTGTCCACCAGTTGAATTTTAATATTCTTTTCGATTCGTGGCATTTCGAAAATTGTTCGAATCACTGTTTACCGAAAGATCAGGAACTGATCAAGATTATGACATATGAACTCATCGAATGTAGGTAGGCTCAGACCAATTGTCTTACGCGTGTATGTGTGATTCATTTCATTTTATTAACGTCTCTTTAAACTGTACGTCTGCTGTAGACGTTTTAGTTCATTCGAGACGGCCGAGTATGCGTGGGTACATCATAAGCGTTGCCAAAAATATCGCCTCAAGTTTATGCTTCGCTTATTCTTCACTGCTTTATGGATGTAGGGGAGAATGGTACAAAACGCACCGCTTAAGCAACATAGTGAATTACTAGCGAATGGAAACGTAAATTTAGAAAGAAGTTATTGACTATGGTGTATTACGATGTTTTCGTTGTAGATCAAATCTGATTTAAATTCAAAACGATATAACCTTATCCAGTTTGATCGCAAGACGACACCGGGGTAAAACGCCTGTTTCATTGCTGAATATGCACCCCAAAATTGGGGTAAGACGCACCACAACACTGGGATGTGATACATCACAATATTGGGCACCGCCTGTAAAAGGTAAAAACACGGCTATAAAAAGTTACTCATTATAGTTGTAAAGTAAGGAGGTTGCAACACATCGCCACATCCTTTTAGCTCTGTTTGGCAGTCAAGCAGCCAATGGGTATAGAATAAAGATAGTAAAACGTTGCGATATGTTGCCAACTCCTCATTATATACACGCTAAGAAAAAAGTATCCATCGGAGCAGTTAAGTGTGGGAAGCCAACGTTGGGTATTATTACGTTTACCTACCATTGGGTTCAAATTACTTACTTTTGGGTAGAATTTTTTTTTAATAATCATTTATTTGTACAGGCTCAATCGAATCAACTTTACAGGGCCAAATTTTCAAATTTTTATACATCATTTATCTTAAAACTAAAGTTAGGAGGATAGAGCCGATTACTCGCGGCCGTCTCGAGGTTAATAGGAATTACAAATTACGGATGAGAAAGAGGGTGGAAATTTAAAGTATGGTTTACATAACACATTAAATTTAAATTCTAAATTATCTAAACACTTATAACTATACAATTTATGGTTTTCTTTTGACATGGACATTTTTTGAAAAAGAAGAAAAAAAACACACATACACAGATTTAAAAAAAACGAATAGTAAACATACAGGTTAAACTAACTACAATCTAAGGCTAATGTTAGTCTAAAACACGTATATGAGTTTCAAGTACTCCAAATCACGTACATCCAAAATATCTCGAATTGGCATATTGGGTTGTCTACCTCGAGCCCGAAGGGAATCATAAACCTCAGATCTGACTCCACGATGCCCAGCACAAGGCCAAACAACGTGATCTGCGTCCTGATAGCCTTGTCCACACTCGCAGAGATTGCTGTCGCTCAGCCCAACCCGCTTTAAATGAGCGTTCAAAGAATAATGATTGGACATGAGGCGAGACATGATACGAATAAAGTCTCGACCCACATCCATCCCCCTAAACCAAGATTTCCTCGACACCTTTGGGACGATAGAATGTTGCCATCGCCCCAAATCTCCTTTACTCCATTTATATTGCCAGCTGACGAGAGACTGTTGACGAAAAATAGGAAAAAATTCGTTGAAGGCGATTTGTCGATCACAAATATCGCCTTCCATAGCGCTCTCTTTTGCAAACGAGTCCGCTTTCTCATTGCCCGAAATTGAACAATGAGATGGGACCCATACAAAGGTGATGATAAAATCACGCGAAGATAAAGCACTTAGAAGCTCCTGTATTTTCATGAGAAAATACGAGGAGTGCTTTACCGGCCTCAATGAGCGAATAGCCTATATAGAACTGAGACTATCCGTGAAAATGAAGTACTGATCCGGTGTTAATGAGGCAACTATTTCTAGCGTAAAGTGTATTGCCGCTAATTCAGCGACACATACGGAACAAGGAGCTTGAAGTTTACGATTGGCGCTATAAATTTCATTAAATATACCAAAGCCTGCTGACCCCTTGGGTAGAATTTTTCCAGAAGTAAGTTATTTATATCCAACGGTAGGATAACATGATTATTCTCATTGTTGGATTCCCACACTCAACCGCTCCACTGGGTACTTTTTTCCAAGCGTGTAGACGTATTTATCGCCACGGTGCATTCTGCCCCAGATGCAGTTTTGCATTGGTATGTCTAAATATTCTGAAAATACGTGGAATTATAGTGAAGTTTTGATACTATCTTGAAGTTCTGTTGTGTGCGATCATATTTTGGTGTATTTAGTGCCTTATTGTACTACAAGATTTTGAGTTATGCTGTTTTTATGCAAAAATAGAAAAAAGTATCATGCCATTAGAGCTATAGTTTTGATGATTTGAGCATATTTATTAAGTGGGTCATTCTACCCCACCAGTGCATTTTGTACTATTCTCTCCTATATCTAAAGCTTAAACATGTTTTCATCAGTTAAAATAAAAATTAGTTACGTAATTGGACATAGCGTGTGATTGAATGTAAAACAGAAAATTTAATTTATGTTTTCGTCGCGAAATATTTATGCGCAACAAGAATTATTTCACATGCTAGATTATTTTTTGTTATGAGTGTATAATTGAGTGGCAAGTACAATCATGGTACCCTATGCCCAGAGAGTTGAGAAAGTTTTTCTACGGAAAATTCTTAGACCAGAACGAGAATTAAACCCAGTCACTTCCAACATGGTGTTGCTCTGCATCTGCACCTTAACTGGCCAGCTCAAGGAGGGCCCACCCGTACCTATAGAGTGTCCCAGTGAGTCTAAGCACTATTTGTAAATAACAATATGAGATCGGTTTTTAAGTATATTCAGTTTTAATTGCACTTTTATGTTCTCTAGAATATTTTTCTGCAGCTCAACAACATTTCCGAAATCCGTGTAATCGTACGCCAAAGAGCGTCATTTTATTTTAACACTGCTCATTAGCTTCAGCACAAACTATTTGCCAATGATTTTTGATACTTTTTTCCAGTCTCTTTCAACAGTTTTGATGGAATTCGCTCAAAATTTCGTTGGGTATGAATTCGACTCCGTTGACTTTGTACCAGGCTATGTCCTCCTTGTGCGTAATGCACTGATGCCAAATCCACATAACAGTACTGGGTTATTATGTTTCTGGATCATGATTAGCAGGCGCCACTCCAAGCATTCCCAAACGTAAACAACAGCAGTCATCTTAACGGTTGTTACAATCGGATTTGAAAGCATTCCACACTCACAAATTGCTTGCCAAACCATTGCTTTTTTACCAAATTTTTCGGTAAAAATTAACATATCGGCATCGTCAATAGTTTTGCCAGCACAGACCGTGTAGAACTGGTCACCCGGAAGCGTCATCTAATCAAATTTCACACAGGATTCATCATCCATAATTACGCATGCCGAATTTCCACACAGCAGTTTATCGTATAGTTTACGGTTCCTTGGTTTGACAGATGCTGCTTGTTGTTCACTTCGTTTTGGCTTCTTCTGATTCTTGAAAGTCCTTAGTCCATTTCGTGTCTTTTCTCGGTCGACGTTACTCTTCGAAGTTCCTAGCTTTTTGGCAACGTCCCGAACGGAAGTACCCCTTTTACGGGCGAGAGCTTGTGTGATTTTCCGGTCAAGGTTTTTGACCACAGGGTCCGGTTTACGTTCAGATTTTGTCATGACCTGAATCCTTTTGAATCGCGTTACGATGCTCACACCTTATATTTTCACCAACTGACTTAGCGAAACGTTAAAAAAAGTGCACCATTTGTGCACGATCTGTTGTGATTTTCCGGGGAAATGCTCCGCATTTTCATGAAAAGTAAATGCACCGGCTCTTGAGACGCACAGAGTTACAGATTGAAATGTAAACAATGATACACAATAATGAACAGCTGTTCAAACGTCATCTGAAAGCAACAATGGAGTATCAAAATCGTGCTAAGACTTTCTAAGACACCCTATATCAATCATGATAAATTACAATTTTTAAGTCGATGGCTTGCAGGATCATACAGAAACATATCCGGAACTTTGCAAGTTAAATCTTTAAGTAAAGTATGAATTTACACTGGAGTTTTAGAATTCATTCAGTCTTAATTCAAATAGATGTTAAAATATTTCCCGAATTAATTCGTAATCGTCAGGGGTAAAATAAAACTATAAAGGTTCTACTTTAGCATAGAAAATATAAATTATATATGTAAATATAAATACAGGGTAAGTAGTTCTAATTTGGGTCCATTAATCCCAGAGATTCAAATTTGAGCCATTTTCTCTATGTGACAGATTTTCGTAAACCTTGAAGCTAATAATTTTCACAGAAACAGTGATCCATTTGTTTCGAACCATTATACAGGAAACACATTATTTTTAGTTACATTGTTATCTAAACATCAAAACAATGCTGAATCTGTGTTTTTTATTTCCTTTAATTGCAGACACTGTATTAAAATTATATTAAAACTATTATTTAGTTAGTTGTCATCCGAGATAACCTTTCATCAAGGATGAGAGTGAGAGCACTGGTGCGCCACTTACATACACAGACAATGCGTCAAGCATTGCGGATAATCAATCAATTTTCATATTTCTTCATCCTACAATGCACTCGTCAGTGCATTAAAGCCAGTAGCGCAAACAGCTAATCAAATGTTAATTCTCCCTACTTTCAGTTGGAAGCCGAATCAAGGACCGATTTCAACACGTCATCTAAGCTGTCCGAGCTGCAACATACCGCCCGGTTGGTGCAACAGTTGGAAAACGTCGAGAACGAGTACGAAACCATCATTAGCAAGCTGCCCCGTGACTGCACCCAAATCCAACAGATGAAAACCCTGGGGGAAACCGGTCAAAGTGGCGAGGGAAATCTTTATCTCATTGCCCCTGCCGGCCAGCATCACCCACTGATGACGCAATGCTTCAACGAGTGGACAACCATCCAGCGGCGCCAGGACGGTTCGGTCGACTTTAATCGTTCCTGGGAGGATTATGCTCATGGATTCGGCACTCCGGCCGGAGAGTTTTGGATTGGCAACCAGGCGTTGCACCATCTTACGAACGATAACTGCTCGATGCTTCGGATTGTCATGCAGGATATCTACGACAATACTTGGTTTGCGGATTACGACGCATTCAGAATTGGCACCAGGGAGGATGGTTTCCGTCTGGAGCTGACCGGATACAATGGGAATGCTTCGGATGCTTTCGAGTATCAAAATCACATGCAATTCTCAGCCATCGACGTCGATCGGGATATCTCCAATACACACTGTGCTGGCAATTACGAGGGTGGATGGTGGTTCTCCCACTGTCAGCATGCTAACCTAAATGGGCGTTACAATCTTGGTCTGACGTGGTTTGATGCCTCCCGAAACGAGTGGATAGCGGTCAAGTCAAGCCATATGATGATTGCTCGAAGGCCGGAGTGCAGTATTAGTGGGGTCGGTAGTGGTGGGTCCAGTGGAGAGAATCCGATTATGGCAGAACCATTTTCCTCGGCAGCCACGGCGACGATATCCAAATATGAAACTACTCTGTTGACCACAATAGCATCCGGCTCCATCGGCTCGGGAGTCTAGGAGATCGAAGTAGGAAGGCACAATAATGTAAAATAGCCCCGTAGCACGTGCTCGGATTCTCTTCGGTTTGTACATTTCCTTAAAAGAAGGGCGGGCGGTGGGAGAAATTTTTCGTTGAAAAATGTGTGTGTTTGTGCGATTGTGCTTGTACAGGAGAGTAGGGATAGCATCATATCAGTTGTAGAGATGTAGCAGCGGAAACCCGTATGGGGTTAGCTTAAAACCACAGGTCAACAATTACCGTTCTCGAAACTAATTGATTCCGGTTCCTTTCAGTCGTTCAGGGTAACCTCACAGCATGTAAAAACCAAAACATTCCACTCTATATAGATGATAACAATACGGTTCTTTGTGAAGAAAACTCAGACCAACGAATTCCAAATGCTCTATCATCCGGAAGCTTCAATATCTCCGGATGATAAGAAACGACGACGGCGTAAATATTTTAAACAGCCATCAGAAAGGTTATGAAAATATCTTCCTTCCCACCACTCATCCACCCATCCATCCATCTACATTCGCTTGTCAGCTTGTTAGTCTATCGGCGTGTTAGAGTGTCCTACCACGAACGTTGCAGACAGACTTCCAGAGCGCTGAAATTTATTTTTCATGATTACCTTTTTATGGGCTTTTTATCCATGTTGTTCGGAAATTTTGCGACGAAACGCTTTTTTGGCTGACGAAGGCCACGCTGCACTGCACCACGTGGTAAGATTAGGAACATCCATCAGAGCTGAGCCGCACCTCACCTTGATGAAGTTGTAATTTTGTAGGTTTGATGCGAGAAAAAAAAAACAACAGCATGATGCGCGCATATGTTTATCGATTTCTACCGGTTCAGCCGACGACGTCAAGCGACAAAAGAGGACGACTAGCGGTGATTAGCATTTTTATTCTTGTTCGGAAATTAAAATCTATTTTTACCGCGCCATGGCTCATCGTGCCGAGCGGTGGCAGTTGCTGTTTTTCCGCTAAATCCAACAAATGAATAATGTATGTTGGAATTATTAGAATACTGATGGGCTTGGTTTGAATATTTTATGATAACGAGTGTCATCAGTGTGTGTGGTGTGACGTGGAACTTGCCGGCGGGTCCCAAATGTTTGGTAGCTTTACTGCATTTAATGCTAACTGCGGTGAGATGTGACACTTCTGTGTTTCAGATCAGGGTAAAAGTTTATGGTGTCCAGAAAAGTTCAGATTGGCATTTAAATTGGGTTTAATTTGATTTACCTACAAACAACTGAACTTATTTGAAAAACAAAAAATGTTTGTTTTATAAAATGTATTCCCAAATGATATAAACCCCTTCCATTGAGTAGCAGTAATGAACGAATTATTGCAATTCTATTATTTTCTGAAATTATAGGGATTTATGTAATAATGTTTGAATAGGGAATACAACTGAATGTCGTCAGGCCGAATATCATCATGTCAATTATTATCACGCCGGATGGAACGGCCGGCAAATTGAACATCTAGCGCATATTATAATCTGATATCTATTTTTTTCTGTACCATTTGAGAACTTAGCAAAATACAAATAACTATTCCTGATATATTTTAATTTTAAACATTGCTTAAAATTGATAAACATTTTATTTGGAACTTCCCTTAATACTTTCCCACTATTGGTCTAGTGAAATTTGTGAGAAACTGGGATTAGGATTAATAATATTTTCGTCTTAATCCAAATCACCCAACTGAAACTCCCACATAATTTCTGTTGTAAAATTAAATCCGAAATTAAAAATAAAAACATTTTATGATTTTATCAATCAAGTTTTCCTGATTTGAAGTTATTTAGTGTAAATTTTTTTATATAACTAGGGCCGTTTAATTTTATCAAACTAATTTAGTTCAAGGAAATTAAAAATCTTGAGCAAAATTCTAGTGGTTGAATTAATGAATAAGTTTCATATGTTTTCCCAAGCCACTTATTGATGATGGATTAGTACCTTCCTACTTTTGTGTACTCTCGTTGGTTGGCTGACTACAGCGATGCTTAACGCCAAAACCGGACGTATTGTAGTGCTCCATCTTCGTCGGTCTTGAGCGATACTCCTCCAGTTGCCCCGATTGTTTAAGGTTCCCTGGTTCTCCTCCCTGCATGTAGCCAGCGTATTCGTAGCCTTCTACGAAGTCACCGACCTCTATATATTTCCCTACTGAATATTAGTTTTGCAATTCTTTTTTCCGACATTCGCACTAAGTAACCAGCCCACTGAAGTCTGCCGTATTTTATACGCTTAATAAGTCGGTTCTTTATACACTTGATATAACTCGTGATTCATGCGTTTGCACCAGCCTTGGTGAAAACACTAAACCGTTCTGTTCGAGAGCCGAACTTGACTGCAAACACACCATTTAATTTACCTTTAATTTACCACTTCAGTTTCGTGCTTGTAGATGAACCCGCAACGCAATGGACTCGACAGGAGTGTACAAGCTCGTGTTTTGCTTTAGTCTTGATTTTTGGAAAAAAAAAACACCCGAGCCGAGTGGTTACGATCACAAGAAAGCTCACAACATACTCCCAGTATGACACTGGCTACCACGGATAGAGCATTGCTCATCTGATGATTCTAAAAATTTGACTTATAGGTTTGTTTTCTTGGCTGTTGGATGACGGGCGCATAAGTTGATTGAGTTTAACAAGCACGGCATGGGTAGAAATAAAATAAATTAACCACGCGTGTATTCCGCAATCGGACACAATCGGAAACATTCGGCTGTGGTGTTTGCCGAAACATCATACACGATGTCCGAAGCCAAAACACGAGCACTGGCATTGGTGTTGTACCCACCGCGTTGCGTGTTAGTCTGGAAGCACGAAGTCAAAGTGGTGAATTTAATACACGCGCTAGCGTGGTAAAATAATAGCTCGGCGTGCAGTGTAGTGTTTGGACATGGCTGTTTGCGCAACACACCATTGTCTAATTTCCCGCCGAGTATTGTCCGCAGCACCTTTCACTCAAAAACATCGAAGGCTTCCCGGTCTGCCTCCTTTGACGTCCACGCTTCGTGCCCGTAAAGAGCAACCGAAAGAATCAGAGTTTTATACAAATTTGGTTTCCGTTTGTAAGTTGCGGAACCTAAGCTGGTTACGAAGTCCGTATTAGGCTCTGTATGCAGTCACAACACGACTCACTTCACGGGAAACGTCGATGTCACACGTCAAAAGTGTTCCAAGGTAAACAAACTCTTCAACTACTCCAAACACAGCCCTATCAAACACTTCTTCAGCAGCAACACCACTAGGCCTCCCTCTATCTCTATCAACAACGATGTACTTCGTTTTGATAGAATTGATGATAAAGCCTATTTTCGCTGTCTCCCTCTTCGGAGGCACAAAAGCCTCCTTCACTGCCCTGAAATCGATTCCAATGAGGACAATATCGTCCGCAAACCCAAGGAGCAGTAAATTTCAAAGTGCATCTACTTGCTTCCGCCCATCTAACGTCACCAACGAGGATGGCACCTCGTCTGCAATCCGAACACTTGATTTCGAGCCATCCAGCGTTGCACGTATCAGTTTTGCCGGAAAACCATGTTCAGACATTATCTGCCACAGTTCATTTCTTTTCACTGAATCGTACGCTGCCTTGAAATCAATAAACATATGGTGAGTCTGCCAGTTATACTCCAGAAATTTAGCTAAGATCATCGTAAGATGAACATCTGATCCATTGTTAATCGGCCCGCACGAAAACGACTCCTCAAGCCCATCCGCTTAGTGGCGCTTATTCCGCTCCGTCGGCCCTGTTTTTTGTTGTTGGCCATTGGCCCTCCAGCGTAGAACCGAGAGATCATGTGGTAGGTTTCTTGTAGCCCTCCGTCAAAAAGTGCCTCGCTCCCTCCGATTTCGAATGCTGACCAAGACGAAAGACGCGCTCCCGGAAAAAAAAACTCCGTTCCGCGACATTCATCGTAAACGAACTAAAACACATTGATTACTAAAAACACTCATAAAGAGCCGGCGCCGGTGGTGTAGTGTTAAGCGTGACCGCGACTTGGCACCGCAGAGGGTCTGGGTTCAATCCCAGTCGAGGTCGGTGGTTTTTCTGAGGCGAAAAAATCTGGTCACGTCTTCCTTCGGAAGGGAAGTAAAGCCGTTGGTCCCAGCTCATGTGTTGATGAGTGCGATATGTAGGGTGGTCCAGGTGGTGGTGTCGGTGGTTGTCACCACGTTGTGAGGAAATAGGCTGACGGAAAATAAACGAAGAAAAAAAAAACGCTCACAAGGAGGAGAACAAAACCACACCCAGCTGTTTGTCTCTCTCTAGCGCGTGTGGCGGAAAACGTGACAAGAATTTAGTCCCGCTACTTATGACTCAACCGTTATCGATTTAATAGTAAAAATTGTGAAAATTTCGGCTTGATGACCCTTTCTGCCTAAAAAACCATTAAAGCTTCCAAAAAGTAATGTTATTGCAGTGCAGTGAGTCTGACTCGTGAGAACGTCCTTAAGTAAGAAGTAGTAGGAAACGTTTCTCTGGTGGTTGCATGAATGACTGACATATCTACTATATTGACTCGAAATGTAGTTGAAAAAAAAAACGTAACCACGTGGAGTTATCCAACGGTTTTTTAAGGCTCAATCGATTCAAAATCAGGTCCTGATTTTTCTTCTGAAATTCAATCTTTTTTGGTTACGAGAAGACTGTTTCATTGAAGATTGTAGGATTTACAATAAAAAATCCAAACTTCAACCAAATCGAGCGAAAACTTTACAGTTCCATTGTGAACCTTAATGTACGATAGAAAACGTTTTTTTTTTTGGAATTTAGAGTCTTATTTGTCACCTTTGGAACATTTTGGAATCCATAGTCTTGTTTGCCACGAAAACCTGGTTTTTTTCTTACCTTGCCAGATCATAAGTTTTAATGCGAATTTATCAGCTGAACTATTTCCCGGGAAGCTGCCCATAATCCATCTTCGTGTATGTTTTGTCATCCATGCGGATGCATCCTTCGTACTTCGTAAGAACCTCATTATATAACTTCCGGGCACGTCTATTGGCTGTAATGTCTTGTTACGTCTTGTCTTGTTTAGTTGCTTATTGGCCCAAACATATCAAAATTCTTCTCGTAGACGAATCTTTCTGACGGTGCTTAGGCTGGCATTGAATGTCTTGGGGATATCATGATTCGACAGCCTTGGGTTTGCCCTAATCCTTCTCAACATCCTTGAATTCAATTTCCGATCCTTAATTCCACTACGACGCTTCCTATAATTCTGCAGATCGATAGTGTACCGCTAATAGAAATGTTTGAGAATACTGCACATGATCGATTGAATCAATTTTAATGACTCCGCAATTTTTGAACCAGATCACGTCGGATTTTCGAAGCAGTTTTCCAAAATTAATTTCTGGTTCGCAGTTCCCATTAACTATAACTTCTTTTAAAGAAAATGAATCGTGAAAAATTGTTAAGCACTGAAGGATGAAAACAAACAAAAAGTTGACAGCAAAACATTCCAGATCAGACCACTTGGAGCGCTTTAGTAAAATAAACAGTGCGTACAAATATAGAAGGACTCAAGTCCTAATTATTTTTAATACAACCTTTTCTGCTTCACGTTGGTGTAATGATCAGCAACCGTCTGGATCGTTCTTCCGACAATTTCCACGTAGTCTGAAAAACAGTTGAACTGGTTGGATTTACTGAACATTGTAATGTTAAAGTTCTCATGTTTTAGAAACATTCTAGCTCAATATTAAACAAAGGAACGAGTCGCTTGAGCTTTGACTCATCGGATCAGTTTCCTAGGAACATGTTCTCGTCCAAAATCTTACATAGTTCTTAACGATCAGTAGTATCATGTACGTCTTAGTAACATATGAATAGATGATGCGCAGGGACATAATATTCATTACAGTTTTGGATGGATATGGCGTAACGTAAGAATTTGGTCTGTTGTCGATCGACCGTAGCCGTTTTGTAGTTTGAATCCTGCCTATAAGCGGACGAGTCGCCTACATATCCAGGCCCATTTTTGTAAGTTCCGCTCAGATATCATACTCTCTAATTGCTGTTGGATCCTTAACACTACTTATCGTAGATATAAGTATGTCTCCCTCGTTCGTCGTACCAAAAAGATATTGCTCCTTCACATGGTGAACCGCTTCTGCGCCTGCTGCAGCCCTACAAAGTCGAACTAGTGGACCCTCAGTAAGTCGGAAAGAATGCGAGTACTTCCAGAGAACTTGAGGGAATTATAGTTCCATGTTCCGAGTTTCCAATCGTTAGTACTGGGTCTATGCTAATTTTTCCGGTCCGTATTTACATCGTGTGTTTACATTTCTATTACTTTTTAAGACTGGCTTGTACGGCCTGTCTCGCCGGGGGACCATCGTGCACAGCTCTGTTTAGAGTCTGACGCTGGCACGAGAACGATGATCGGCCGTCCCTAACATGGAGAACAGACGCCGTTTTAAGCCGCCCCTGGCATGGAGAATAGACGTTCAGGTTGGTGAAGGTCTGGACTTTGACCCTTACTTAGCGGAGTGACTCGCTTTGAAAGGGCTGCTTTCGGATATTTGTGGGATTTTGGAAGAAACTCAACAGAGTACAGCAACTGCTGAGACCAACCCCCCCCCCCCCCCCTCATTCTAGGCAGCGCACGCTGCCTGTCCGGGGATGCTTATTTAATCCGCATCTAACCTCCATATCTGAAGGCAGTTCATGATCCGCCGGGTGGCTTGCCGCTCAGCTCCGCCAGTCTCCCTCTACTGAACGGATTGCTCTGACCACTTCTGCGCCATTTAGGTGTTTTTCGTAGTGCGGCTTCCAGCTTTCAATCAATTCACGTTCATCAATACCTCCATCCCGACACATTAATTTGGAGTAAATTGTGTAAACGTTGTAATTAATGTTACAAAACGATACTTTGCATACGACTTGAGTTGACGAATGAATTGTGGACCTGTTTTCCCTAAACTATTAAATTTAGATGTTTGGTTCATGTTTTTTTATTCTTCTGTCATCTAACCCCATAATTTAGTTCCAATATCCAGATTACGCTGCCTGTTTCAATGACATTTACGCAGACAATAGAAAATTTGGGCATAATTGTCTTGCTTGACGCTGCTGATAAAATCCCTCTTGAAATTTTATTTTAAGGCATTATGGGGCCTGACCTTCAATAATGCATCCTTGCCTTTCTTAACTATCGAGATTTTCAGCCGCAGGCTGGCTTATCTCCATAATAATGATTGCAGAGTTCAGTTTTTTAACATACAAACACATTTCTGGCATTTTTCCTTTTAAAAAACGATACTACATACAAGTTCAATAATAAAAATGTGCAATTGATTTGGTTTCAATATCAAAAATTTCTTCATCGCAATAGCCACTTCTTGCAGTTCCAGTTTCAGCATAGTTTCTTTTTATATTTCACAAAACGAGACGTGCTATGAGGTATCTCCTGGTTGTTCTAAAAACACATCTTTCAAATAGTTCCTTCCTTCCACATCACACTTAATCTCACAACCCCTGTGCCTTCGTTGCGGATACATTTTTCAGCTTAGCTCGAAATGCTTTTTAAAACTAATTCAAATGAAAAACATTCAACAAAAGAAAGGAAAAAACCTGCAAACTGAACTCAACAACTCAACAATACCAAAGAACACTGTCAGCTTGCAAACCATGTCCAGAATAGCTGACAAAACAAGATGAAACAAAAAATGCTTTCAAGAAGGAAAATAATAAGAAGTTTAAGTCCTACATCGTTCGGTTTTTACGAAGAATCATTGAATTATATGTGTTGCATGTTTTCGATCCAGAAACAAAATATTAAAAAGGCAAACAAATTACTAACTCAAAACACATACACATATTTTAAAGAGTAAACCGATGGACTGAATCGTATCAATAAGTAAGCTCTGAGCAGTTTGCGTCCACGTGACGGTCAATATGTATTCACCACATATCAGAAAAGAAACATTCCCACTGTAAATACTACCAGCTGAAAGTCATATCAAATGAAATCTTTGATTTTGTCAAATGTATGAGAATTTATTAGTTTAATAATAAATTAATAATGGAAGATTTGGTTGAATTTTAAGATTATATTTAAAGAAAATACACAAATAAAGTAACTGATGGAAGAGATTATAGTTTGTCACTTTTAAAGACCACGGATTTGTGCGAAAACTGTCATAAGTGAAACCCACTTCAAACTGAACTAAGAATAGATAGAAACTAAGCCCCTAGAAGGTTAATTCTGCAAGTCATGAGTTTGTAAATAGATTTAAGTATTGGTCAAGAGCTAAGAATTTAAGGTATAACCAGCAAAGATGTAAGTCAGAGCTACCGGAGTGTGTAGTTGGTAGTTTCAATTTAAAGCAGTAAACGATAAGCGAGATTTTATTCCATGCAAATAACGACAACCCAAGTGTATCAATTCACTTTAAATTTAAGTAAAGATGGTAAAGCTGTAACAATAAATTTTATACAAAATAAGAAAACGTGTTTCACAGAGATTCAAAAAGAAAGTTCCCATATGTTCTTCCTTAGAATTTAATCGCTCTATCCGTTTCTCGTCAATCATCGTGATGTACTACTTTTTTTTAAATCTTGCATAGTCAATTCGGTTGCAGGCCCAACTTTTTCACAAAAAAAAACATTATGCCTTTCCCCCATTTAAGCTTCATCAATTTCGTATCGCAGTTGAACGGGCTTTTGGAATTAAACCGCTCTGTTTAAGGGCCCGTCAACATGTGTTTATAGGATGATGATTTATCACCGTCGTTTCCAGAAGGCGACTTACAGACTTACAACAACCGGTGGCGGCAATGGACTACGCCCGAAGGGATATTTCAGGATGTCAGAACCGTGACACCACCACCCGGTGGCATTCATCGGTTCCATCTTCTTCGGGCCGAAACACAAACTGCCTGGTACGAGTGGAATTCCGTAACGCATTTTTGTGGCAAAATAAATTGGCGTTTATTATTACATTTTGACTTGTTTTATTTCTTCACATAACCTAGTTTAGTGCTTGCCAGCAGATGTGCCCACCACAGCGTACAAAAGAACACACGAATCCTGCCTGCAGCTCGTCTTGTTGTTTTGTTAGTATTTTTTTTTGCGAACGTAGTTTTTCCTGTCTCGTTGTTTGGAGTGGTTTTCCAGAAATTGCACAGTAATTCAATAAGAAGCAATCATTTTGTGAGGAAATTGATAAATTTTCCAGAGGAATTCAATTTTGCTCGATGAATCATGCACCACCGGGGAGAGCGTGATTGGAATAGTCGGTATCCTTTGTAATGAATAGTAAATCATGCTATTTTCTCGAGTCTACGCTTGCAATAAACAGGAGTGGAGGAACGCCATCCTGAAACTTTTAATAACCGATATCTTCATGAATAGGAATTTCAATATTGTTGGCACAAAGAATGGTAAGTAGAAGAATTCACTGGATCTCTAGCGCAACAATGGCATGACTGCATCAGGAAGTTTTTTTTTGCATCCCTTCCATCGTGCTGGAATTTTTCTCCTTTCTTTTCGTATGCTTCGTAATTTCCCTGCGCGTGAATTCAATTTAAAATCGATAATCGAAACATTTGAAATAATGCACAGCAAGCTTTGTTTTTGGATGAGCGATAGTTTTCATCGTAACTTTGGGAGCATTCCTAAGAATAATTCGATAGAGGTACAATTTGTTAAAGAAAGAGAGAGAGAGAGTGTTTTACCCTCATAACAGAGAGATGCTGGGTAAGGGTCGCAATTCTGGCCATAGTTTTCTTCCATTGAATAATAACTTTTGTGCATTTTTCAAGAGAAATGTATGTTTGCCTCAATAAATACTGAGTTGTATAATGTTCATTGAAAATTACTACATTATGAACGCCTCTCAATGACTAAATACCTGTAATTGATCATGTTGCGTTGGTTTTTTTGGGGGGGTTGTTTTTTTTTTGTTTTTTTTTTTTTTTTTTTTTTTGGGGGGGGGGGTGGAAAAAAAAAAAAAGGAAAAAATGTTGTCAAAGTTGCCACACGCATTAGAACTTTGTGCGATATGGTCAGGGTTTTATTTTGACGTAGACTACGTGTTACGGCAAGGGTATGATGTCAATTGAACATCTAAAAATAAGCGATCGTCACGAAATATCGTTACAAATTCAACGCGTATAACATAATATATGCTGGATAGATTTTTAAGATGTTTACATCAATTGGTTGGAATTTTTCCCGCGTATCAATTTAACTATCAAACATTTTCCGTTAACAATTTTAAATTATTGAAAATTACGAAAAGGTGATGTCTTATAATTTTGTTTTGCAGGCTAAATTAAGACCGAGGCTAACTAGACCGGGAAGGTCTTAATTTAAATGTGGACCATTTCAAATCCGTCCTTTTCAGAACGACCAATTTAATTTTGAGAGAGTTTGTTTGATTTGAATTTGTCTAACATTACTTCCCAAGTTCTTACCAATTGGCAAACAGCGGTGGCTTAAACAATTTTAGTTTTCTCTTCGTTGCATACCTTGACCATTGTGTACAATTAACAAATGGCAACCGTCACGTAAATTTGAAACACCGCACGCTAATAACATTCATTTCTTAATTGATTTATTTTTGAGATTTTTGCTCTTCAACTAGAGGTTTTTACGGCTGCCATTTTATTTACTCAAGTATTCAAAATGTTACAAACAAGAGATGAATATACTTCGCGTACATATTCATTAATCGGCGTCGGATAATTTTGAAGAATGTTGCGTTCCGGCAAGTATCAGAAAATTCCCTATCACTGACAATGTTTTGATTCTCGAACATGATATTCCGAAGTAACATTCTCTGAATATTCCAATATGACTGCTATGAACAGTTATTCTGTTGTGTTAACGATTCGCGTTGGATAGAGTTTTACTTCTAGGAAGAAATAAGTTTTGAGAAACTGTGAAAGTGAGAATAAGTGTAATGCCTAATCGTTTTGATACCAACCGTATGCGCAAATTTCGTAATGCGTTGCAAAGCATTGGTAGGGACGCTGGAGAAGGAACTTCAGCTCGAGGCCGTCTCCAGGGCCACCAAATGCTTTCAAAGAGTGTTGAATAGAATTTTCTAACATACTTACTATCTAATGCAGGTCAAACGATCTATTAGGACCACACCCACGCTATTTTGATCACACTATGCCTTACAGCAAGGGTACGCGTCAAATGAAAATTTGAAAATAATTGAAACAGTTTGAACGCTAATAGCTTTATCAGTTCTCGATAGGTTCTCGAGCTTTTTGCTTCAATCAGTTGAAATTTTTCAAAACATTAATTGTTGACTTTGAAATCCCTAACAGATCCTGAACAATCTATAACGCGATGAGGATAATGGTCTCCATCTGGTCGATCATATCAACACAATCACTACAGCCAGCACAATTGTAACCCTTTCAGAATACCAACATTCAAACCAAACGTCCCTTTTCAGGGCCGACAAAGAATTTCTAAGAAGCAAACCATAGGATACTCTAATTGTTATGTTTGTATTCTCCGTGCCTGGAGTAACGATTATGATATAGAAGGAGATGTTCGCTCATCACCATGAGACACCAAGAGTGGACAGTAATGTTTTGCTAGAATGAAAGATATGAAGAGAAAGTGTTGAAAGTTCCGTCAGTGTACGGTAGGTTGGAAATTGAATAGAAGTATTAAAAATTGAGCGAAAGGGCATGGGTAAAGTAGTACTGGAACCAAGGACGTTACCGTTGCCTAACATCCCACTGCTGGGTAGATCAAGGCACGGACGAATCCGCCACCTCAATAGGCCTTCTTTTTCGTCATCGGGTCTCCCTTCGTGTGGGCAATGTACGTTGATGATGCTGAAGTTAAAGAAACGACCCTTGATCCTTAGCTTTCACATTCTCGCATTGATCGGAAACCATCCAATCACGGGTTGACGCATTTTGCCCAGCACTAGAAAGCCGGTACTTAGCTCGTTCATGGTGCCACAGCTCTGGTAAAACGTAGCCGCCCGATGCCCACTTTTCCAAACCTTCTGTCCTGCCCAGCAAAGCTCCTGCAGTGCTACGACTTCACATACGTGAATGAAGCTCGTCGTAGATTATCCTGTCGCAGCCTGGAAACCAGAGCGATTTGCAGTTCCATGTTCCGAGTTTTCAATCGTTGTTCGTATTTCGTCGTCTAGATCTTCGGTTCGTATTAACTTCTGTATTATTTGTAACCGGAGGAACATCGTGCACAACACCGTTTAGAGTTCCACGCTGGCATGTGGACGATAATCAGCCGCTGCTCTCATGGAGAACATACGCTGTTTTGAGCAGCCCCTGACATAGAAAACAGACGCTCAGATGCTAGGTTAGTCAAAAAGTATTGAAAGCGGAAATGAAGCGGAAATCAAGTTTTTTTTTTGGAAATCACTTTTATTGCTCAGTATAGTCTCCTATAAGATCAATACACTTGGTCCAACGATCTTCCAACTTTGTTGTCCCATCACAGAAGTGACTTTCTGGAAGACCTGCAAAATACTTTTCTACGACGGCTATAACCTCTTCGTTGTGATGAAACATGCTTTCCACGAAGGAATTTTTTGAGGTGTGAGGACAGCCAGAAGTCAGAGAGAGCTATATCTGGTGGATAGGGTGAATGCTGCAACAATTCGTACTTCAATTCACTGATTTTCACGATGGTTTTCTGAGCTGTGTGAGCAGGTGCATTGTCTTGATGAAAAATGATTTTTTTCTTCTGCAAACCGGGTCTTTTTTAACATTTTTTTTTATCCAACTGGTCCAAAAGGTCACAATAAAAATCAGAGTTGATTGTTTCATCATTTTGGATATAATCTGGATCTATCAATAACATTCTTTAGCATCCCAAAAAACTGTCGCTAACACCTTCTTGGCCGATTTCTGGACACGAACTCGCTTCGGAGCCAAAGTGCATGGTTCACACCATGTTCCTTAGCCTCTTGTTGTGATTCAGGATCATGATTGTAGACCCAAGTCTCATCCATAGTGATGAATCGATTCAGAAAACCCTTTTTATCCTTTCGAAATTGCTCAGAAAGTCGCATTCGAACGTGTTTTTGTTGCATTGTTAGCAAATGCAGCACCCATTGTGCACACAGTTTTTTGAAACCCTAAATTTCAGCCAAAATATGCCATGTTGTACCATGTGAGATGCCTATGGTGTCAGTTTTCACATCCACAGTCGATCGATGATCTTCCAAAACCATATCCTGTACTTTCGCTATGATTTCTGCAAAGATAAAAAGAAACATTGAATTTTCTGCGTTATCTAATGCACATAAAAGGGAATGCTAGAATTGGCAGAAAATAATTGGATTTTTCATGTAAATTTAAACCAGAATCGCTTGAATCTAGCCTGTTTCATGAAAGATTGCAAACAATTTCGTTGTTTATGCCTCATCTGGCTTGGATTCAAACGAGGGGGATATTTTACGCGCCTGTTAAAATTCATTATTTTTTTCTGTGTGGTATTGATGCACTTTTTGGACGTCCTGAGCGTGGATCGTCTTCAACGCTTGTACGGCCACGCTTTAATCAAAAACCCATCGGTGAACGGTTGGAAATGAAGGAGAAGACTCTTTTAATACTTTCACCACCTTAGAATGGATCTCAGTAGCATAAAAATCTTCCATAACAAAGAATTTACGTTCTTATGAAAGATATAATATTAAAATGGGGGGGCGACCCCGGCGTAGTGGTTTACCTCTCACGCCTAAGTCACGAGTTCAAATCTCACCCCCGGAAAAATTACGAAAAACACCCAAAGAAGTGTTTGAGTGACTACGATGGGAGATGAACCAGCCCGAGGCTGAAAATCTCGATAATATAGAAACAAAACAAAAATATTAAAATGGCGTAGAAATTTTAGTTTTTGATTTCTCCATAGATGTCGCTTTCTGACAGTTTTTGACTAGTAGACTGCATCCTTCGCAGAGGGTAGCCCCTCTTTCCTATCAGCATATGACCTCATCAGCATATGGTGAGACCTTACCGGGGTTGGTTACTTGGGTAACAAGAGTGTTTAAAAGTCGTGTTATGGTGACGCTATTATCTGTGTATTGCCAGAATGCGATCGGAAATAAAAAATATGAGCCATTATATAATATAAAGCAGCACTTAGAAAAAGACTACTCATTTGAAAGGCCTAA
>JAHHFK020003260.1:0-72448 GCA_024533555.2 Aedes koreicus
GAACCAGAGCCATAACGCGCTGCAATCGCTTCCAGCTGGAGAACCGTTGAACACAGATGACCGCTTCGGAGATAGCATGGTGGACCATTAGATTTGTCAGTAACTCGGTGTTCGTTGGTTGGTTGCAAATTGGGCCTTTCGGCCATTTCTCTGCGTCTTCCCATAAAAAAACTCGGACCTTGGAATCATCTGCTGCTGTTGGATAAGTCAGGAAGTCCGTCCCATTTGGTGGCATCGTCGGCTACGTTGAGTTTGCTCGGTACATATCGCCAATCACGAGGTTCACTGGACTCCAAGATTTCAGTAATACGAAAGCCGACGAACTGACTGTAACGTCGATGGTTTGAATTGATCCAGCACAGAACGTCACGAGAGTCGGTCCAGTAGAACCTTTTGGTAATCGGGGTGGATAGCGTGTCAAACACAGTTTTCGATAACCGCGTTCCGATTACTGCTGCTTGTAACTCCAGACGGGGAATCGAAGTCAGTTTCAGAGGAGCCACTCTTGCCTTAGCAGAGACTAGCGAACAGTAGAACTTCCCGTTTTGTGAAAACCGCAAGAAGCACGCAGCTGCCATTCCACTCTGCCCAGCGTCTACAAACGTGTGGAGCTGAATATTATCCAACGTATCAACGGAGTATCCAAGCCAGAAGCATCTGGGGATTTGCAGGAGTTCTACCTGCTGCAAGACGCTCAGCCACTTCTGCCACTTTTCGAAGGAATCATGGTCGATCTTTTCATCCCAGGAGACGCCGGAGCGCCAGATGTCCTGCAACAGAACTTTTAGATATGCGAGGAAGTGTGCGATGAGTCCAAGCGGGTCGAATATGCTCATTAGCACTCGTAGTACTTCCCGCTTTGTGGGACTTCGGCCGCCCTTGAGCAGTTCGCTATCATAGCGGTTCCAGCCAATTTTGTATGTGAACGCATCGGTTGACGTATTCCACCACATTCCTAGAACCTTCTCGGTGGACAGTTCCGTTGATAGGTTCAGACTCCTCTCTTCATCCGGGTTTTCATTTTGTAGCTCGTCGACAACTCTTCTGGAATTGCTGATCCAATTGCGGATTTCGAAACCACCCTGGGCGTGGACGTGCCGAACGTCCTTAGCAACCTGGATCGCTTCTTCCTCTGTGGCGACACTGATCAGCATATCGTCGACGTAGTGCGACTTGGTAATTGCTTCGCACGCCTCCGGATAGTCGCCTTTCAGTCGCTCTGCATTGACATTCTTGACGTACTGCGCACTGCTGGGAGAACAGCACGCCCCAAACGTCATTACCTTCATGATATAAACCACCAACTCCCCGTTGTCATCCGTCCAGTAGAAGCATTGGTATTGCTGATCCTCCAGGCGTATGCCCACCTGGTGAAACATCTCGCGTATGTCTCCCGTCACCGCAACAGGATGCATTCGAAAGCGCAAAAGAATGTCGAGCAGCGAACACAATAGGTCAGGGCCCTTCAAAAGGACCGAGTTCAGCGAAACACCATGAACCATAGCCGCAGCGTCCCACACTAAGCGAACTTTCCCGGGCTTATTTGGATTGGTTACCGGGAAAACGGGTAGAAACCAAACGTCATCTGATAACTGTTGGATTTCTTTTTCGGAAAGTCTGCGTATATACCCTTTGACGGTGTAGTCGGATATCATTTTCTGTAGCACTTCTGCAAGCTGAGGGTCTTTCGCCATTCGCTTCTCCAAGCATCTATGGCGACGCAAGGCCATTGACCGGCTATTCGGCAGACGGACGTTGTCATAGCGCCATAGCAAGCCGGTTTCGTAGCGATGTCCTAAGAAACGTGTTAGAGACCTCAGCAGCGTTGCTGCTCGTTCATCTTCGGTCGATAGAAGTAACTTTGATGAACCAACTCCCAAGCTATCAATAGTGAAATAGTCTTTCATTGCTTGATGAAGATGATCATCGGACCGGTCGTTTAGCGAACAGACGTGGAAGCTGCAGTGGAATAGGCTTAATGCGTCTCCGAATCCACGATTGCCACAGATGGTCCAGCCTAGGCGTGTTTTGGTTGCAATCGGTTCACCGAATGCTCCTTCACGACTCCTTAGGGTTAAACCCAGCTGTGCATGCTTTGTTCCGATAAGAATGCGAGGTCTAGCATCGTGATAAGACGCGATAGGCAGTCCGTCTAGATAGTGGTAGTACCGTTTCAATTCCTCGATGTCCAGGGTTTGTAGTGGCAGTAGCAACTCGTTGACCGTCTGCACATCATCTAAAGTAAACTTCTCTGCACCTTCATACCGACCGGCAACTTGTAAACGAACAATGCACGAGTTTTCTTCACATCGCTCGGTACCACCCGTCCAGCGAAGACATATTGGATTCAGCTTGCCCTCCAGATGAAGTTCATTGGCTAGATCTTGATCCATCAGCGTAGTTCCCGATCCTTCATCAAGAAAAGCGTAGGTGTGAATCGATTTTTCGGGTCCTGACAAAACCACCGGTAGATAGCGAAATAGAACAGCACTAGACACTGTTTGATGCGTATTGCAGCCATACTCAGTACTACTTGCCGCTGGTTGAGAGGGTTGTGGGTTTTCATCCGTTACACTAGTGTTTTGCTGATTTATCCTCTGCTCATTATGCAGTAATTCGTGGTGCCTGAAGGAGCACCCATTTTTGCCACATGGTTTAGCCTTGCAGGAGCCTTTATGTTGACGCAGACATGTTCGACAAAGTCCGAATTCTCGAACGACCGCCCACTTGGAATCTCGTGAAAACTCCTGGAATCGCTTACATTTGTCGAGGGACTTGCATGTTCCTTTGCAGACCACACATGTTTCTTTTGCTGGCACTGGATACAGTTGCATCGCTTTTGGAGAATCAGCGCGTTTTACTTCGGATTTCCTGGAGGTTTCGGTGTGGGCGTTGAGATACGCTTCCCCCTTTTTCTTTCCGACGAGCATCATTTCGTGTCGGCTTGAACTGCAGTGATTGTGTCGGGAATGTTACTGAGCTCGCAGCTTCGGCTAGAGAGTAAATCCACTCATTGAAGGTCGCCAAGTTGACCGACATAAGTGTCTTCCGATGTTGCGCCCAGCTTAGTTTGATTGCAGACGGAAGTTTACTAACGAGCTGATGCAGAAGAGTCACGTTGTACATATACTCTTCTAGCCCGCATGAGTCAACCGTTGCACAAAAATTCTGCACGCTCACGGCAAAGTCCACTAACGTCTCCAAGCGATCCTCACGAATCGGTGGCAGGGAACTCAATCAATGAGTGCACAATGACCTCCGGTTGTCCATACAGCATTTTTAATGTGCTCATTATGCCATGTACGTTTCCCGGGTGCATCAGCCTGCATTTGATTGTTTCGTAGGCTTTTCCCTTTAAGCTTCGCTGCAGCCGTACACAATTTTCCTCATCCGTGAACCCGCACATAGCGGTAGTGCTGTTGTACATAGATAAGAAGACTGGCCAGTCCTCTGGGCTGCCTGCAAAGTTGGGTAAGTCCTTGGACACTGCTTGTCTTGCTGCGACTTGGGAGCGTGTAAGCTGGAACGGATCGTGATCGTCGAGCTGATCTACGTGCGTCGGACAATTGTGGTTTACAACTGTTGAATTCGCCAGAGAACGTGGAACTTCGATAAGCGCTGGTTGGATTCGCGTCGACTGTGGTTCCACATTAGGATTGAAGTATTCCGACCTTCTGACGGTAGGTAGCTGACGTTGTCCATGCTCCTGCTGTGCTGTTAACTGATCATGTTGACTTCGTTTCTGCTGTGCTGGCTGCTCGTGGGACTGCTGCACTACCTTCGGCTGGCTCCGATTCTCTATCCAATCCTCCATACGACTCCGAGAGTATTCACTATTGGAACATCGACTCGATCCTGAGTTACTCGCTAGATCTTCCAAAATCCTGTACTTCCTGTCCAGAAACGATCTATGCTGCTCAGCTTCCTGCTGTTCAGCCAGGCGACGTCGTTCTGCTTGCTGTTCTTCGAAGGCTTTTTCTTCCTCTAACCGCTGTAGCTGCAATTTTGCTCGGTTTCGAGCGGACCGCTGGGACGATGAACACGAGACATCCGACGATGCTTTATCCAACTGGATGACAGGTAATCCTTCCTGCGATGGAGCAAACAGCTGCGTTTCAGTTGTTCTGGCCTTCCGCGACATTTCTCGATCCGGTTGACCCGCAGTATTACGTAGCTTGACGGGACGCGCTCCGGTAGGTTCTATCGAAGTTCCCGGATTTCCGCATAGTAGGACAGCCGCTCGGGCTGCAGATGCATCCTGTTGAGATGGGGCACTTTTTAACGCACGTTCTTTGTTGACATCTTTCGATGCTGGATCTTTTGCTGATGTTGACGTTGATCGCTGAATCCATGATGCAGTCTTGCAATTGGCACAATTCCAGCTATGTTCGACAACATCATCCGTAACTCCTACACATTTATAATGATGCCATCCGTCGCATGCGTCGCACTGCACCATGTGATCTGTATCAGATCCGCCGCAGCTCTTGCAGCAATGTCCATCGACGGTTTTCTCCGGTTTATCCACCTCTTCCACATCACCACTATCACGCACAACGCCAACCTCGTAATCCTCCTTGGCTTTCTGCCGATCACTTTTGCCACTCACCCTACTACCTTTTCCGTCAGACTTCGAACCACGACTTGACATACTCACTACTCGGTCGTAATAAACGAAAATTATATTATGGTGAATTTAATCCAACGGGGGGAAGTTTTCCGTAATTATGATTCTCTCCCGGAAACGAAATGAAGTCGCACAACCCGGTTGCACTTGTATCGGTGAACAAGCCGACGGAGAATATAATTTTCCTGAAGAAAAATACATAAATTTCTCTTAAAACTATCTAATGATTAATACTAAATATAATTAATTACACGAATACAGTGATCGCGAAAATGGGCACGTAAACCCTATAAGTATTGTCGTTATGGTTTATGTTTACTCACGTTTAGTTCCCTTAGCGTTTATTGTCCTAAACGTGAGCAGAGACAAGTTTGGTGGTAGGTCCGGTATGGGATGAATAGGTGGATTTGGTGGAGCTGCAGCGGAATGAAACTGTTCGTGTAGGTTACCTATCATATGTTCGGTTTAATATCTAATTCAACTATTTTATCATAAGAAATCTTACCAAGTTTGTTTATAACAGTAGTTAATTGTGTAGTGGATAAATTATCACTAAATTTAATGATATTACTTGAATAATTTTGCACTAGCTCTGAATAAATGCTGCAGTTTAGGATCTGCGTGTGTTGTTTTGTTTTGTATTGACTCACCCGATGATCGTTTGCATACTTATCCATGGTGATTGTTCACCGTCGTGTTCCTGTCAGTAGCTATAAAGCCCTCGGTGAAAGATGCGCGCGCTGGCCTAAGCCAACAATCGAGTTTATAAAACCCACTACCTTTCCAGGATTCGCAGTCCGAATTTCTGCAGGTTGCATAAAGCCACTGTACAGAAATTTAAGTCTGCTCTTGTACAAAGCATCACAACTGTAGAGCAGATGTTCCGAGGTTTCACGCTCCATTTTACAGAATCGACAGATATCATTCTGAACCTGGAGAATGTTTTTGAAATGATATGTGGCTATTCATAAACCCCGTAGACATTTACGGGGGAAGGGGGGGTCTGATCAAAGTCTACGTTCCACACAAAATTTCAAAAAAAAAAGGAAGGAAAAAAGTCTAAGAGAGAGGGGGGATCTGAGATTTTCAAAAATGAGTCTACGTGGTTTATGTATAGTCCCTATCTACTTGGGCAGTGTCGGTTACTAGGCCAGTATAGGTACAAAGAGCTCTCTTATTGAGCTCCAAAAGCTTTTTACTGATTGTAACATTTGGAATTATAAACCTTTTCGATTGAACACACTTTGTGGTAATCAACCAGTTGGTCATCACCGTTCGTTCTTCTCAAGATTTCAGTTCAATTTTTATGGTACTATCGTCGTAGAAATAAAGGTGCAACAAAGGTTACCGTTTTGTTAGCAGAATGGGCTTCATTTGTAATTCATTAATTAAAAGTACAATATATTATAATTTTACTTATTGAATTCACACTTACAATACGGTGTGCCTCTCAAAGGGGCCCACGGGTGGAACCCTTTCGGGGGGGATGTATAATTTATTTGTTTTTTAATTTTCTTTTTTTTTTTTTTAGGGTATTTTTTTTTTTGGGGGAGGGGGGGTTGGCGCGGCGGGGGGGGCAGAGGGGGGTGTGTTGGTGGGAGGGAGAAAAAGAGGAAGAGGTGTTAGAGTGTTGTGTGGGGGGGGGGGGGGGGGAGGAGAAGTATTGTTAAAAGGGGGAGAGGAGGGGGGGAAAATAATAGTAGAAGGGTTTTGCACCCGGGGGGGGGGGGGGGGGGCCAAATAACAGGTTGGCTGATAAGTCCCCGGTCTAACAAAGAAAAACACATTTTTTTGTCAAAATTCGTTTTTATTATTCAACATAGTTCCCTTCAAGAGCGATACAACGATTATAACGACCTTCCAATTTTTTGATACCATTTTGGTAGTACTCCTTCGGTTTTGCCTCAAAATAGGCCTCAGTTTCGGCGATCACCTCTTCATTGCAGCCAAATTTTTTCCCTGCGAGCATCCTTTTGAGGTCTGAGAACAAGAAAAAGTCGCTGGGGGCCAGATCTGGAGAATACGGTGGGTGGGGAAGCAATTCGAAGCCCAATTCATGAATTTTTGCCATCGTTCTCAATGACTTGTGGCACGGTGCGTTGTCTTGGTGGAACAACACTTTTTTCTTCTTCATATGGGGCCGTTTTGCCGCGATTTCGACCTTCAAACGCTCCAATAACGCCATATAATAGTCACTGTTGATGGTTTTTCCCTTCTCAAGATAATCGATAAAAATTATTCCATGCGCATCCCAAAAAACAGAGGCCATTACTTTGCCAGCGGACTTTTGAGTCTTTCCACGCTTCGGAGCCGGTTCACCGGTCGCTGTCCACTCAGCCGACTGTCGATTGGACTCAGGAGTGTAGTGATGGAGCCATGTTTCATCCATTGTCACATATCGACGCAAAAACTCGGGTGTATTACGAGTTAACAGCTGCAAACACCGCTCAGAATCATCAACACGTTGGTGTTTTTGGTCAAATGTGAGCTCGCGCGGCACCCATTTTGCACAGAGCTTCCGCATATCCAAATATTGATGAATGATATGACCAACACGTTCCTTTGATATCTTTAAGGCCTCTGCTATCTCGATCAACTTCATTTTACGGTCATTCAAAATCATTTTGTGGATTTTTTTGATGTTTTCGTCGGTAACCACCTCTTTCGGGCGTCCACTGCGTTCACCGTCCTCCGTGCTCATTTCACCACGCTTGAATTTTGCATACCAATCAATTATTGTTGATTTCCCTGGGGCAGAGTCCGGAAACTCATTATCAAGCCAACTTTTGGCTTCCACTGTATTTTTTCCCTTCAGAAAACAGTATTTTATCAAAACACGAAATTCCTTTTTTTCCATTTTTTTCACAATAACAAAAGTTGCTTCACAAAAGACGCTCTATCTCACAAACTAATTGACTTACAGACGTCAAATTTTGACACGAATCATTTGAAGGTTGGTACTATATAAAAATAATATGCATTTAATACTAGCGACGCCATCTATGTGTCAGACCGGGGACTTATTAGCCAACCTGTTAAATCGTTGGGTCGCGCTCATGTACCACTGATCGCTTGTGATAGTTTTTTGGGGGGGTTTGTGCACACGTTATAAAGTTATTATAAATAATTAAAAGGGGGCTGTGGGGGGGTTTTAAAAACAAGAAGGGGGGGTTTGGGGGGCCGCGGGGGGGGTGTAGTAGTATTTTTTAGTAAAAAAAGGAATTATTTTGCGGTTGGGTACCAACCAGGCGGTTCCAACATCTGGGTGGCGGGGGGTCCCTTACAAAATGGGACAGTGTTTTTTTGTGATAGGGTGGCCCGAGTATGGCGAACGAATAATTTGAATCACAATTAACTGTTCGCAACGTTTCGGGATTCCTGAAGCAAAGTCCTTTTTTTTGGTTCAAGACAGGCTCAAGCTGTAAAGTTTATTATTAATAATTAGATTGAATTGGTAATTATTTCCATACTCACAATTTAATGCCCAAACAATTCTAGATGCGAACAATTAATTGTCTTAGGGCTTAGCTTTAATATTTAGGTTTAGTCTGTAAATTCATTAGTATTTCGTAAGTACATATAAGGAAAAAGATATAAACATAAAAATTACAAAAATCACTGAAGGCAAATTCCAATTCCTCACTTGAATATTTCAAAGGCAATTAAATTCAAAGCAAGACTTACACAATAGGCCTATGTATGCTATCTACCTCTACAGCTAGCTCTTTGTACCGGTTGGGTGATAATGTTTGGCTCATTTGTTCGAGGGGCAACATCCTCCCCCTCATGTCGCCTCAGCTTTTGTTTCGGCGTCATCTTCCGTTTCCACATCTAGCAGTGCAAGCTTGACGACAGGTCTCCGTAGTACACCAGTCGAAGTCACCACCTCAGCTTGTCGCACCATCCCATCCTTTCCTGGATACATACGCACTACCCGACCTCTCAACCACCTATTCCTATCCTTCTCATCCGCTATTACCAACAACTCACCCTCTTTCACTGGCCGGACATTTTAGAACCACTTAGTCCTCCTTGTGATGGTTGGCAAGTATTCGGTGATCCATCTGCGCCAGATGTGATCTAAAGTGTACTGCAGCAAATTCCAACTGCTCCTCAGTGACTCACCTTCGCTGATTGGATTTTTCACAGGTTGTCGTACTCCGGTGGAACTGAGCATCAGGAAATGGTTTGGGGTTATCGCTTCCAGGGAAACGAAGGTCAAAGGCCGTTAGTTAATCATTTTCTCGGCTTCGGCAAAGAGTGTTGCCAACGTTTCGTCATTCAGTTTACGTTCCGAAGGAATTGCTCCAAGAGCTGATTTAATGGACCGAACCATCCGTTCCCAGCAGCCTACCATATGTGGCGCTGAGGGTGGATTAAACTTCCACTGTGTGTTTGTGTCCGTGAACGTACTACTTAGCTCCGTGGTGATTTCCTCTATTTATTTGATCAACTCACGGCTGAGTCCGACGAAATTGGTCCCGTTATCGGAATAAATTTCTAGTGGAGCCCCACGTCGAGCAATGAACCTTCGCATTGCCTTTTTGCAAGAATCGGCGGCCAGGCTACTTGCTACCTCAATGTGAATGGCTCTTATTGTCAAGCACGTGAACACTACTCCCCAACGTTTAGCTGCGCTTCATCCAAGCTTGACCAAGTACGGCCCGAAATAATCGACTCCGATGAAAGTAAAGGCGCGAACATACGGCGTCAATCTTACTGTCGGTAACGGCCCCATCTTCGGTGCCACTGGAACAGACTACATACATCGAGTTTTCGATTAACGTACTCGTGTCCTCAACTGAGATATATAAAACCTTTGGCAGCTTCCCAATGTTACTCGAACGCTCCAGTAGCTTCTGTGCAGTTCCTGTTTCCATGTTACGCTTCATGACAGCTACTTCATCCGGATAAGCTTCAGACTGTACTAGCTTCCACAAAGTCAATTCTGCCTTCTGCAGTTCTTCTCGGCTTAACTCCTTGGCTGTTTCTCGAACCCCACTCTTAGAAGCTTAACGGAGGTTATCTATGAATCGATGGACATACGCAACGCATCGTTTTAAACGCTCAAATTTAGAGAACCGTTCGAATTCCACCATCGGTTTGATGACGAAATGTGAACTGACATAGGCTGGTCGGAGTTCCTCGTCCGTTCCTGCTACGTTTTCGTCCGCCCAAATTCCAACATGATCATACAAAAATGCAGGGCCTCGATACCACCGACTTTCTCTATCTATTGATGGACCTTTTCCCCACTTTGTTGCTTCGTCTGCAACGTTGGTTCTCGTTCCAATCCATTTCCATTCATCTATCGTTGATAAACTTAGGATTTCGTTTACTCTGAAGGCGACAAATTGGCGGTACCGCCGTGAGTCGGATTTTATCCACGCAACTACCGTTGTAGAATCACTCCAGAAGAAAGTACGAGTGATTTTCACGGAATGCTGATCCTCTATAGTTTTCCTGAGACGAGCTCCTATCAAAGCCGCCATTAGCTCCAGCCGTGGCATCGAAAGTGATTGTAAAGGTGCCACTTTGGTTTTTGATGAGACAAGATTACACCGAACTTCTCCCCTATCGACGATTCGGAAGTATGCGACGGCGGCAAATGCTAGTTCACTCGCATCGACGAAGATGTGTAGTTGAAGCGAATCGTAGCTGATTGGATCGTATCCTGGAAAGTAGTAACGATCGATCTTTACTTTGGTCATCTCTCGTAGTACCGTCAACCATTGATTCCAGCGGTCGAATAACTCAGATGGAATCTTTTCATCCCAAGCTATGTTCTCCCTCCACGTATCTTGAACAATCACTTTCCCGTGAATGACAAAGGCAGAAACTAGTCCAAGGGGATCATAAAGACTCATCACTCATCAGTAGCTCTCGTTTACTCGGAATAACTTCACCTTCTATTAGCTGTCAGAGCTCTTCGCGTAAGCAAAGATCAAATGAGAATACATCGTCTTCTGGTGACCAAATCATTCCGAGCAACCGCTCAAACTTGCAATCTTTGCCGACTGCAAATTGCTTGACCGCAGCTGGATTGGCCTCTCCAATGCGCTCGAGGACTGCCAGTCTGTTTGACATCCAGTTTCTAATGAAGAAATCAGCTTTTCCGTGCACCGTGGAAACTTCTGTGGCTATCTGAACCGCTTCCTCGATGGTGTCGACACTGTCGAGGTAGTCGTCGACGTAATGTTTGTGTTTAATTGCCGCAGCCGCCCTCGGGTACATTTTCTCGTGTTCTGTTGCATTCAAGTTTTTTACAAACTGTGATTGAACTGGTGAGCAGGTTGCTCCAAAAATGGCTACGTCAGTAACCATCACCTTGATGGGATGGTCTGGAAAATCTCTCCATAGGAATAGCAGAGCGCTTCGGTCGTTATGACGAATTAGAATCTGCAGGAACATCTCCATTATATCCACTGATATTACTACTTCGCGTTCGCGGAACTGAAACAGCACAGCCAGCAACGAAGTCAGAAGGTCTGGTCCTTTCAGTAGTTGATCATTCAATGAAATGCCGTTTACCTTAGCCGCCGCATCCCAGATGAGACGAACCTTGCCAGGTTTATTCGGATTCATCACAATACTAAGAGGCAAATACCATGTTCGTCACAGATCAAATTTCTTCAATTCTTCCTTGGATGCTTCGTGCACGTATCCTTTCATCTGGAACTCTACAATCTGCTTACGGACGGTTTCATACAATGCTGGGTACTTTTGTAGTCGTTTCTCTAAACATTTCAATCGCTTTTCTGGCATGGGCCGGCTGTCCGGTAGCTCGATGTAATCATGGTTCCACAGTAAACCGGTTTCGAACTTTCCACTTTCAGTCCTTATTGTAGTCTCTTCCAAAATGTTTCGTGCACGCTCCTCTTCGGCACTTTCCAAATTCGGTACTAACGCAATCCCGAGACTTTCCAGGGAGAAAAACTCTCGCACGTATTCGTGTAGATCGGCGGTAGCAGTTTGAGCACAAATATGCATCTGCCGATGTTGTAGCTGGTCTCCACCTCGTATGCTGCCATAGACTGCCCAGCCAATACGAGTCTTTGATGCTATTGGCTCTTGTGAACGGCCTTCCCGCAGTTTGAGTGTTGCAAGGAGATGTGAATTGTTGAGTCCGATCAATATTCCTGGAGTAGCTGACTTGAAACTCTTTACAGGCAGATTTCTTAGGTGTTTGTACCGATCTGTCATCTCGTCAAAGTTCAAAGATTGTTCCGTCAATCCTAGGCCACCTTCCTTTCCGTATGTTCATCACCACTGGTCAACGACGCCCTGTCTCGTTCCGTTTCCGTATGCGCATTCACATAGGCTTTCTCCTTCGCTCTCGAACGGCCTTCCTTGAGACTATGCTGTGTTATAAACGGCGCATGATGGTTGTCAATTGGTAAAAGTGGTGCAGGAGGCTCAACTAAATCTAGAAGTTCTGGTAGGCTTACAAAAACCAGGTCAAGGATTCGACTGTTGATGTTTTCAAAGTGGTAAACTTACCGCAGGCAGGTAGCAAATAATGCTTCGATGAGAGACTGCTCGTGTTCGGATGCAATGTTTGTAGGATGTAACTCTTCGTCCAACTGCCATCGCAAATTTGGGAGGTTGAAGTCACCAAAAGACAAAATGATATCCTCTGCTGACGCACTGTTTACGATGGTCAGAATATCGGTCAGCGGACGAGTTGGGGGGGGATATAAATTGTGATGATGTAGAGGGAGCGGTGATCCAGACTCACCCGAACCACTACTTGCTCCAAATGTTCGCTATTGGACAGTGGGAACGCCTCGATGCGTAAGTGATGCTTCACGGCAATTAGCACACCACCACCCCGTGAGTGATGACTGCTTGCTGCACTGCGGTCGTAGCGGAAAAAAGTGTAGTCGGGAGAAATTTCTGCGCTTTCGATATCGTCACGAAGCCAGGTTTCGGTGATAACGAGCAAATCGTAGTCGCAGCTGGACAGCAGCATACGTAGACGAGCAATTTTGGTGCGCATACCTCGCACATTCTGGTAGTATACCGATAAGCTGGATCTTGGCCTGGAATCGGATAGCGATTCAAGTCTTGTTGGGCAATTAGCGCAAACGTACTTGCCTGAATTAACGTTTTGGAAACCCCTTTCCCTACACCCACACTTAGGGCCGGGACGGCTGCTGGTCGGTGGCTGGAGTGGCTCGACTACGGTGGGGGGATCGGGGGATTCCATAGTGCTGTGTTCGATGCGTCCCGGTGTTCGGCTCACAAGCTGGGATTGTTGAGATGCGTCAAACAATGGAAAAACGTTACGTGTATTCACGTTTTGGAAGCCCCTTTCTCCGCACCCACACGTAGGGCCGGGACGGCTGCTGGTCGCTGGCTGGAATGGCTCGACTACGATGGGGGGATTGAGGGCTTCCAGAGTGCTGTGTTCGGTGTGTCCTGGATTAATATTTTGTGATAGAGTGTTGCTTGTAGTTGCATTGTCACTGTTGGGGTAGCTCTGAGTGCTACTGGTTATGCGCCTGAATTTGCGGTTGACAGTCTCCGAAATTTTTGGGAGCTGTAGTCCTCGAACTGTCGAAACATTATTCCCTCTGGCCATGTCGAGGGAAGTGCGTTGTTCTTCAAGGCTGGATCGAGACCAACTTTGAACGAAATAAATGACATGTTGCTTGTGTCAGCGCCTTTGGCCACCAGTTTTACCACATCGGGATTGTTATCCAATCCTAGGTTTGCCTTAACCATTTCCACAATTGCGTCGTTCGTCACATCAGGTTTAATACGAGAAAAATACAGCCAAAACTTATCAACTGGTTTTGTGCTGTTCGGTACTGAAACTAGGTTTGGGTTGAGGTGCTTTGATCCGGACTGACACTCAGAAGATGTACGTACTCCTGAATCGAATTTACAGCTTCCCTGTGGTGACATCCCGGCTTACTGATGAACTGGCCTGCAATATATCTGGTCATTTTGCTTGAACCAGGTAGATCAAGCATCCCACTGGATCCTTAAAGAGAGCCGTTCGCATCGCTTGAATCTCCTCTTTCGTTCCTGCAGACAATTTATCTCTAGGATCACCCAGTGTTGCCGTAGGTCTACAATTTTTTAAATTAATTGTTTCGGTACTTTTTCGATTTAATGTTGCTCATCGAGCCGTTGTCTTCCTCCTTTCCGATCACGAGTAATTTTCAGCCCCAGGCATAACTGCGCTGCGCAGAGGTCCTTTAGCTGAAAGCAATTGTTTGAATCCTTATCCTGCTTGCCCTTCATAATCGTCTAGAATTTTTGACTATTCAGCTAAGTCCTGGAAAGTTTGGCGGATTTGCCTAAACAACATCGTTGGCTTCGTACCATTCCATCACTGGTTTTGCCTAATGGCACGATGCCAGATCCGGCCAAAGCAGAGTGTCACCTTCGTGGGACCGGAGAAAGGACAGAAGGCGCTTGATGGTGTCGGTCGTTACGTATGGCTTGTTGAATTTACCGCACCTACAGATCACCTGCCACACCAAGTATTTTTTTCGCAAAGTTGTCGAATTTCTTCTTACAAAACTTTAACAAAACATACAAGTGGGCCTTGCAGACGAAATACTCAAGGCTGGGGATCTGCTTGGTGTCCGCTTTAATGTTCGTCGTCTATTTCGATGCATTTTGGCTGCACCAACCACTCGCGGAACAGCTTCCTGGCGCGGGATTCAGCCACCGTATTCGATTTATCCGTTCGGTTAGGTGCCTTTTTTACCTTGAAGACATGAAATCCGGCTCGCTGCATTGTCTGCTGGACGAACCAGACGGAAGAATTGACCTTCTTGGCCACGTCTCGATTCGAATGGTTCGGATTGCGTTTGAAGTCATCCCTCGCCTTCCTGGCATTCACGGGGTCAGTCTTCTTCGCCTTTCTTCCGCTGGCATCTCGTCGCTGGGTCATCTAGTTCTCCTCGAACGATTTCACCAACCAGGACACGGTCAAATTTTCGATTTTCAACTGTTTCGCGATCCATGTCCATGAGTGTGATGACGAACGGAATAGTGTTGTGTTTTTTGTGCTCATAATTTTTAATTATTTTACGTGTGAAAAGTGTTGCGATACGCAAAAGAAATTTTCTAACGCGCATCCAGAGTGTTTTTGTGATCAGGCTAAGTTAAAGAACAGTTGCGATTGCAGCTTGTTCTAATTAAACTTCAATTTTATTGGTCGTAAATACAATTGTTGGAAATTTAATTACAAAGTGATGCCATTTTCATTGATGAATGGTAACTAAACTCAAATTTAATTTTAAAGATATCATATTGAAGTGTCATTTTTTTCTTCTCTTAAAAAATCGCCATTCGATTATATTATATTTAATGATTATTCTGAAATCTAGAGCAGAATTTTAAAGTGATAATTTATTTATTACAAAATTTAACATTCATTTTTTATAAAATCAGCACTCATACGAAACACATTTTTTTAACCTGGCAAACTTCGTGAGTATTTGCGATGAACTAAATCTAACCATAAAGAATGCATTTGATGAGCACAATTCAAAATCTGAACTTGAAATTAAGTCTTGTCCAAAAAAATGTTTCAATTATTTTAAAACTAAATTGAAATCTGACAATTTCCCATCTAGAATGCATCTTATTTCAAATGATGGTAATAAGGCGGAAGAAATTTGCAATCTATTTGCAACGTTCTTTCAAGAAATATATACCACATTTGCTGAAGAAGATTGCGATTATGAATATTTCGATTTCTTCCCAGGATTTTCTAGGGACATTGGAGTTAGTCAAGTAAAATTTCAAGACATCTTAAAAGGTGTGAATAATTTATACGCTCTAAAGGTTTAGGCCCTGATGGAATACCTTTACCAGCACCTTTATTTTGGCTATTTAATATGTCACTGAAATCTGGGATCTTTTGCAAACTATGGAAAAGTTCCTACCTAGAACCGATTTTTAAAAGTGGAAAGAAATCGAACATACGTAACTATCGTGGAATTGCCATTTTATCTTACATTCCTAAACTTTTTGAAGCAATTATTAATGAAAATTTTTTCACTCAAATCAAAACCAGAATGCCTACAAAGCAACATGGGTTCTTCAAAGGACGATCCACTAGCACAAATTCATTAGAACTCGTTAACTACTCGCTAATAGTAATGGACAATGGTAACCATGTAGAAGCTCTTTATACACACGCAAAAAAAAAAAACAGCAGTAGAAACCACCATTTCGAGGGTTAAATTAAACACAAACACCAACAATTTTCACCTGACTATAAATGCGTTTGATTTTACCATGCCTGCGATTAGATCGACCATGGTTGATTTGTTTATTTCTAGACAAAATAGTCATAAGGTCGAAAGTAACATTTGTAAACAATGACTTTTAGCGCATTTTTCTGGGATCTGATTGCTTACTTACTTACCAATCAGACTTAAGCCGGTGTGGCCTCTGCTGTACACAGCAGTTGTTTCCATTGTAATAGGTCCATGGCTGTATCTCGCCAGCCTCGCTGTCTGCGGAGGGTCCGCAGGTCGCCTTCTACTTGATCGATCCACCTTGCTCGTTGCGCGCCTCTTCTTCTTGTACCTGTCGGTTCGTTTTCGAGAACCATTTTCACAGGGCTGTCGTCCGACATTCTTACGACATGCCCAGTCCATCGTAGTCGACCGATTTTTGCGATGTGTACGATGGGAGGTTCTCCAAGCAACTGGTGCAATTCATGGTTCATTCGCCTCCTCCACGTTCCGTCTTCCATCTGCACCCGACCGTAGATAGTACGCAGCACCTTCCGTTCAAAGATTCCAAAGGCGCGTTGGTCCTCCACTAGCAATGTCCATGTTTCGTGGCCGTAGAGAACTACCGGTCTAATTAATGTCTTGTAGATGGTCAACTTTATGGTTCAGCGAACTTTGTTCGATCTTAGCGTCCTTCGGAGTCCAAAGTAGGCACGATTGCCAGCCATAATGCGTTTTCTTATCTCTCTGCTGGTGTCGTTATCGGCGGTCACAGATACACGAATTCGTCTACTACCTCGATTTCATCACCGTCGATCTGAACGTGTGCTAGGAGGCTAACATTGTCTTCTCGTGAGCCTCTTCTGATTGCTCCCACAAACAAAATAGCACCAGAAACATATACAGGGAGTTATTATCTTCCCGTCGGTAGTAGATATAGATGTTAGCAACCTGGCATTTCCAGGAAATTTATGTTTTAATTCCTTTTTTACAATTTTTATTTTCCCCCTTTTGGCTTTTTTTTGTTTTGATGTAGACAACAACACAAGACCCAGTTTTGGTCGTTATGATGTTGAAAAAAAAAAAATAAAAAATGAAACAATACATTAAAACTTAAGCGGAGCCAAGACACAAAAATAAATAAGTAAAAATAAAATAATTAAAGCTATACACTATCTAAACTACGTGCGTCAATTGTTCAAAAAACGGTAGAAAGTCTCCAACGAAGTGCGTTCCGCGTCAGATGGAAATCGAAAATGGACGCCATCCTATTGAAGATTCGCTGCAACCCGTGAATAGCGCTATTCAACCCATAGTTGGTGCGGCGAAAAGGAAGCCTGAGCATGGAGTTGTGGCGCATTGGCCTTGGTTGCTAATTTGTTGAAGGATCCTTCCGCAGTCGATTCTTCCTTGTAGCACATCTGCAACAGTTAAAGCTCTACAGACATCTCTACGGACCCGCAGATGCTCCATGTCGACCAACTGACACCGACTTTTGTAGCTAGGAAGACGAAAAAGGTCACTCCAGGGAAGTCTACGAAGTGCGAATAATAGAGCGATTTTAGGCAATGAATGTAACTGAAGTTCTTCGCAACCTTGAATATAAAACCGAGTGTCCTTGAAGCTTTGTCAACAACATACGATAAATGTTGCGTATACGTCAGTTTCGAATCCAGCTGAACACCTAGGTCTTTAACGCACTGCGTTCGTTCGATGGTCGTACCGAGAAGATGGTAGTTGAACACAATTGGTTGTTTCTGACGTGAGAAGGTTATCACTGAGCACTTGGCCGGGGTGACCACCAAGTACACCAATCAGCAAAGGCATCAACCTGCGCTTGGAGGAAATGGCAATTGGCGGTTGAACAGATTCGCATAAGGATTCATCATAACATAGTGTATAACATAGTGTACGTCGTTGAAGTATAAAAGAAATATCAACTGTCCCAGATGGCTACCCTGCGGTATCCCGGACGTGACGCAGAAACTCCTTGAACGAAGGTCATCCAAGGCAACTTTCAATTGATGCCCTGTGAGATATGATCGAAACCATCTTACAAGATTACCACCAACTCCTAGTCTGTCAAGTTTAGCGATCGCGATATCATGATTCAACTTGTCGAAAGCTGCCGTTAAATCTGTGTAGATCACGTCCGTTTGGCATCGAGCGATCATACCATCAGTGATGTACGATTTAAGGCACAATAGGTTTGTAGTTGTGGAACGCCCTGATGAAAATCCGTGCTGGTCGTCACTTAACAACTGCTTGCAATGTGTAAAATGTGAGTTCTTAACGACCAGTTCAAAAAGCTTCGATACAACGCTTAATTTAGTTGTTCACGTCCGTTTGCTTCCTTTTTTATATACCGGAAACATGTCCGCCATTTTCCAGCAATAAGGAAATGTACCGCTAGAGAGGGACATCTGGAATATCTGATGAAGTGGATACAGAAGACAAGCCATGTTCTGTTTCAGAAAAACCGACGGAACCCCATCGGGTCCGGGCTTAAGCGATGTTTTAAGGTTTAATGCCGCGTTCGAGATTGATTCTGAATCCACATCAACTGAGTGTTTGATTTGCCAAGGGAACATTTCCGGCGGCAGTGTGAACAAAATGACTGGTTAGTCTCTCGTCTTCATAAACACTAGCAAATTTTACCGAGAACAGATCGCAAATTTCCTGTTGAGTGCCAGCAGTTTCGCCATTATAGAACATGGATGAAGGTAAGCCTACTTCCTTACGTTGTTGATTAACATAGCTCCAAAAAGATTTCGGATGAGATTTGAGACGCCGTTGAACCCAACTCAGATAACGTTGAAAATGCGCACGACTGATCCGTTTATATTCGTAGTTGAGCCTGCTATAGTGGCGTTTAAGCGACATGGTGCGGTGTTTCGTGAATCTTTTAAGAGCCGCCCTTTTTAATCCGTTTTAGCGAGCGAAGAGCGTTCGTCATCCAAGGGACCCGAGAGTCAGTCTGAACAATCTTTTTTGGGACGTATCTATGTTGCGGTTGATATTAATATGAGGTCTGTCAAATATACCACAAATGTTGATGGTTTTACCATAAACGTAGTAAATTTGACTGAAATTTCATGGTAGTTTTAAAGATAGGCATAGTCGGGTAAAATGGTAGTTTTTACTACAAGATTTTTTTCTGTGCAGACTTCAGCAAGGCATGTGATCGCATTGACATACCCATGCTTCTTTTTAAATTGCAAAAAATTGAGCCAGGAATTCTCAAATGGATCGAATTCTATCTCACTAACCGTCAACGAATAGTTAGATTCAAAGGGAAGAAATCAAACCCTATTCATGTCACATCGGGAGTCCTCAAAGGGTCTCATTTAGGTCCCTCTTATTTATTTTGTTTGTAAATGAGGTTTCCTTTATTCTTAAAAACATTCAATTTCTTGTTTACTTACAACTTACTACTTGTTTCCTTTATACTTAAAAACATGTTACGTTTAGTTTGTTTTGAGGTAGCAAATTACTGCATAAGGAAAGTTGTGCGACAAACAAACATTGTAAATACCCGAGTTGTTAGAAATTAAATGGTCCGCGAGTTGCACATTGAACACCCCTGCAGAATTATTCTTCATTAGGCTTTTAATGGCATTTAATCACCTCACCCTTTCTGGCACATGCAGAGGAATGGTGGTTTGTTTTCCTCCAAAAGATTTTCCTTCTTACTTGCACTCATGTAATCTAAATGGCGCTTTAGTGTGCGTGCGTTCAAGGTCACTAAGCCTAATACCGTCCGTAAGCTGGTCAGTCATCATCACGCACACTCGTACAGCAATGTAATAACGACCCTCAACAGTTTGTCGAGAGTTGAAGGGCTAGGAATCGAAGCATATAAGCATTGCACTGCTGCAGGCGACTTACTTTAGGTTAAGAACAACCACACCAGCTGCCGAGCATTCGCTCGACGATAGACACGCTCTCACACTAAACTACAAACGAAGCAAGAGAGAAACGAAAAAAATCTGTTAGTCTGGTATATTTAAAATTTGCTCGCTCAGGTCGCACCAACACAGTTGCAAGCTGTCGACGGAAAAAAGGTAACAAAGCGCGATACAAATCGTGATTCGGCAGCTAACCTCCATTTATTACCTTACTCACCCTAGACGAGAACGCGTAGCAGTACCAGAACTGGTCGCTCGCAATCGGAATTGTACCGAACGGCGAGACCCCTGATCACAACGAAGATTATTCCGTGTGGTGGAGTGCTATCGAGCCCCGCTGGGAAGGCGAGTCAGTTCAGATCCCATAATGCCAAGGACTCTAACCTAAATGTGAACTTTCCGTGAACAGCACCTTGTTGGCCGCAACCTCATTCGACCTATTCACGAAGGCTGAGGCAATCGAACCGTCCAGTGTGACGAAATCTAATCAACAGAAGAGGCTTTGCATTGGAAGTGAGTACGACTAAGAGAAGAGGAAGAGAACCGAATTCTGATTCCGGTGGATTGCCACAGGGCCTCTTTTTTTTGCCAATTTCAGTTCGCAGGTGGATTGGATCCACGAGGGCCGCTTCAAATTACACAGCTTCGGTGTTGTCGCACCGTGATCAAGAGGAAAGGACGATCAGCATTCAACTTCATCGCACCGTGGAAGCGAGCACTGTTTCGATGCACATCACAGCAGCAGCTCGGAGTTATGCAGGACGGAACCGAGCTATGGAGAGGGAAGGTCTGGTTGGCGTGAAGCTGGTGCATGGGGTGCACCAAAGGCCGCTGCCTTCTTCTTCTTCTTCAGCATTTCAAGCTTATTGCTTTCACAATTAGCTTATTGCTTGCTCTCAACTTAGTGTTCTAAATGCACTTCCCCAGTTATTAATTGAGAGCTTTCGATGCCAAGTACCATTTTTGCATTAGTATGATTGTGTGGCAAGTACAATCATACGCTATGCCCAGGGAGTCGAGAAATTTTCCTTAACGAAAAATTCCTAGACCAGACCGGGAATCGAACCCAGCCACCTCCAGCATGGTGTTGCTTTGTAGCTGCGCCTTTACCGACTGAGCTAAGGGAGCGTCGTGAGTACCATAAAGTCTAGATAGACCGACAGGTTAAGAAGCATGCGAAGTAAAGAGAAAGAGCTAAGAGAAAAATGAAAGAAGAAGAAAAGAAGAAAAAGTAAGGAAGCACAGAAGGAAGAGGAGAGGAAAGCGAGGAGGTGGGGACACAATCATGTTGAATATAAGTTGTTAATATCATTGGTTTCGTTTTTTGATTTCTTGGTGCACATTGCCCTATGTTTTGCGTTTAGTTCTCTTTTGGTAGTTTTGCTCTACCAGCTACCGGAACCCGCAACAAACATTAAATTTCTTGTTTATACTGATGACATGAAATAAGAAATATAGAAGATATCCTGACATTCCAGAAAGAAATAAACATTGTCTATGTCTGGTGTAGCGAAAGTCTTTTGCAGCTGAATGTAGAAAAAAGTAATTCGATCACTTTTAGTAGGAAACGAAGCACCCTAGACGTAACTATTAATTTAGGGAATCAGCCAGTTGAAAATTGTAAAAGAGTAAGGGACTAAGGGGTTCTCTTTGATACCAAACTAACATTCATTGAACATTACAATACTATTATCAACAGAGCAAATAATATGCTTGGATTTATAAAATGTTTTTGTTACAATTTTCGTGACCCGTACACAATAAAAACATTGTACATTGCATATGTGAGGTCAATACTGGAATATTGTAGCGTAGTTTGGTCACCCTTTTCAGTCATACAAGAAGAACGAATAGAATCGGTACAGAAGCAGTTTTTAAATACTGTTTGCCCTTCGTAAATTAGGTTGGACAAGGCTACCTCTTCCATCTTACGAAGCACACTGTATGCTTATCAGTATCCAATCATTAAAGGAGCGCCGTGAATTTGCATTAGTTTCATTCGTAAATGATATTGTTGCGCAACGCGTGGACACAGAAGAACTTTTATCAAAACTTAATTTTTACATTCCGTCCCGGGAATTACGAAATAGAAATATATTTAATACAAGCCATCATCGCACTAATTACGCCAAATTTGGACCTCAAAATCAGATGATGACAACATACCACAAGCACAGAGAAAATGTTGACTTCACTGTGACTAAAACAACACTGAAGCAATACTTCAATATAATTAGATTAATTAGCTTAAACATTTAAAATATAAACTGACTTGAGTTTTTTAAGGCGTACTATATATTTAAGAAGTGAGACATAAAATGTAACTATCATTGTAACAAAACGGTCTACTACTTATAGACGACCAATAATATAAAAATAAAAATAAATGGCTTCGAACCCTTACACTACTTGGCATGGCATTTCACAGAAGAATCTGATTTTAAATTTCGATTTTTCTCAAATGAGTTATTCGTCCTTTAGAACAATAGTTACAATAAACAAATGAAACGACTGGTAAATTTTATGGGACACTATCATTGCATTTTTATTATTTTACTCTTGAGAAGTTTTTTGAAATCTAAAGATTAAAATAAGTTTTTCCGTTTTTTGCTTTTGCTGCGTCGTTTTCGCGGAAATAAAATCAATCAACTTCCTTCATTCAACAAAAATAAATGGTGACATTATAGCACAGACAAACAGACGCAACACAAATAACAAATTGCCTTACAATACATGGTCATCAATTTAAATTTAGATACGTTAAAACACTAGCGCTATCTGACGGCTGCTTTGCCCATTGTCTTGCCTGCCGCAACAGCTGCCAACGAGCGCGCCCACGAAACACACGTACACTACTTCAGGCTCGCTTGACTGTCAATCGTTTGTTTTAAAGTAAGCGAAGCAGCTTCGTAGAAAAGTGAAGATTAGTGGACGCTTGCTCTTCCGTTACATCTTCAGTCAATTCATGATTGAACGGACTAGCAAGGAACTCGATGTCTTGGAATTCAATTTCAGTATCGTGGGATGGTTCACCAGGAATCTCAGGAAGAATGTGCGTAGCAGCAAGTTGCGACGGGATGGCATTGCCTCGTAACCTAAAAAATGATTCTATGTTCATAATAGATAATAAATAAATTACTTTTTTGCTTACGCTTTCTCAAGCTTGTAACAGTTTTTACAAGCTGTCGAGTTGAAATGGTCGGAGCATAGCTTCCGCTTTTCGACCGCCTTTTGTCCGCTTCCCTCAAACTCCACCACAAGCTCCCTTGACTGGCAAAACTTCAACCACTGCTCGCATCTACTTGATGTCAAAACTAAATTGTTTGTAATAGTAATATTAATCTCAATAAATTTCATACCTTTCCACGTTACGTTCACATTTGCGTCCCATGTTTTGACGAAAAAAAAAAAACAAAACGTTTCCGAACACTCTCACACTTGCAAGCGATGCTAGTGCAAGGAAATCACTCAGCAGGAAAATTTCATAATTGTCGATGCGAGCGCCGTGAGTGGTGGCTTGGCCAACTATTTGTATTCAAATTAATCGTTTTTTTAGGTTAACGATGGGCATCAATTAGAGTGTTACGTCTGTTTGTCTGTGATTATAGTTTCTCCGAGTGCTTTGCGTAAGACCTTGTGAATGGAATCCTTCTCATAATGTGTAATGGTAGTGTATATTTAGATAGAATGTGCGTCGGTAGTTTTTTCCCATTTTTTTGTTTTTTAGAGCCCCGGCTCCGCATCCGGACGAGCTTTCTAGTTTCAGATAAGGAACATTGGTGAGATCGTTTTATATTATCAAAAATATACCTTAACTTTATACACACCAGGATAAATAATATCCTCTTTTGATTCTGGAAGTGTGAAAACTCTTGACATATCCATTTGATCGCCAGGGCAAAAATGTGCACATAGCGATGACATATAAATTACTGAAGAAATGCAGACAAGTTTCTTCCATAAAAGCACTGCCGGTCAGTGGGATATTGATTGTAAACACACACACACACACACACACACACACACACACACACACACACACACACACACACACACACACACACACACACACACACACACACACACACACACACACACACACACACACACACACACACACACACACACACACACACACACACACACACACACACACACACACACACACACACACACACCATCGATCCCTATAAAAAACACATATCTGTAAGCAACTCCGTACAAGTTACCTGGTACCGCTTCCAAAGTGCCTTAGCCCATATACTGGATTCGGCATCGAATAATGGACACGGCATAGATCAACGGACTGGAGGAGACACGCAGGGCTGGTAGTCGGACTATTCTACTTCCTCAGTAAAGAAGGGTGACACCTTCCCGAAATAGCAAGTGGGCTAATGGTGCGACTAACCCCGTCCCGGTTAAACCTTGGCAGGCCTCCGGGTACGTTCGAAACTCGTCACCTTGAGTGACGTGGGTGGTAGGCTCAGATGTTACATTCCTGACTTACGCCGATCCGGCTCTGAACACGGTCCCCATGAAGGACCGTGTCAACCCTACCATGGCCTCCCTGGTTGCATAGATAACCATTGGATCACGATAGGCAACAAGTGGAGAGAGCGGCCCGGAGGGGGGACCCAACAGCATAAAGAACGACAAAGAGGATAAAAACGAAAAAAAGAACCAAAAAAAATATGAACGACGACGGCAAAACGCCAGACACCAACAATGGAGGAGCGAATGTCTTCGCTAAAGGTGGACAGGTGATAAGATCACCAGTGCCTACCCCGATAGTCGTAGCGAGTTCGTCTCGTGGTGAGCATCAAGAGGAGCTGCAACAACAGGAGCTGCAACAGCAGGAGCGGCACAGCATGTGGTTGAAAGTACCCAAACTCACGAAGGTGGAATTGGCGAAGAAGCTCGTAGAGGAGCTGCATGACTTCGTAGATTAGAAAAATAACGTCCAAAAAGAAGTTAAGCTCATGATCGTCAAGATACAAGGAGCTATTGGATCGGCCGTTAAGGAATGGTCAAGCGTGGCGCACAGAGCTGAGACAGCCAAGAAGGAATTGTTGGCTGCCAAGGCAGCGCTAGCCGTGGCATCGAAAACGGCACCGAAGAAGGTAACCACCAACGCAGTTGCACAGGTGATCAGTGCGGCGAAACACATCCCCAAGAGCGCGGATTCCACGCCTTACTTCACGCCGAAGAGACCCAGGCCTTCACCAAGAGAGGCACGGCCAGGGGGGCTCCAAGAAACATAAGGATATTTCTAGCACCGTGGCAAACCTAGAAAACGAACCAGCCACTAACGTGGACGTGGGTGAAAACTCCCAGTGGGAAGTTGTAGGTAAAAAACGAAAGGCGAATAAACAGAACAGGTCCAAAAGGCAAAAACTGTTCAAGGGACGAAAAAAAAAGGTGAAGCACTAATTGTCAAATCTAACGATGACTCGTACGAGACGGTTCTTCGTGCAATGCGGACGAACCCGGAACTCAATGAGTTAGGCAAAGACGTTGGAAAAATCAGGCGCACCCGCACCGGGGAAATGATCCTGGAACTAATAAAGGATTCAAAGTCCAGCAGCTCTGCTTACAAAGAACTCACCGAGAAAGTCATGGGCGGAGCGGTGGAAGTGAGAGCCTTGTGCCCGGAAGCAACCATCCAATGCAAGGACTTGTATGAATTTTCTTCAGAAGCAGACCTAAGAAAAGCCATGCAAGAGCAGTGCCAGCTTGGTGAATTTCGGATGACGATCCGCATGAAAAAGGGACCTTCTGGCATGCAAGTTGCCACGATCAGACTATCAGTCGAAGCAGCCAACAAGGCACTTAAAACAGAGAAGATCAAAGTAGGCTGGTCGGAATGTCCGTTGAGCATCTCTCAGCAACCGGAAGTGTGCTTTAAGAGCCAGGAGTTCGGCCATCTTGCACGGAACTGTAGGTGGCCAGACAGGAGCAAGTTATGCAGAAGGTGCGGATCAGAAGGCCACAAGGCAAAAGACTGCCGACAGCCTCCGAAATGTTTGATCTGCGCCAACGAAGGAGGTAACTATCACGTTACAGGAGGCCGGCCCACGATTTGCGGCCTTCAAACGGGCGACTGCAACCAAATCACAGTGGAGGTAACGCAATCAACCTCAACCACTGTGACACAGCGCAACACTTGCTGTTACAATCTGTAGCGGAGTCAAAGTGTGACGTAGCTGTCATCTTGGAGCCATACCGCATCCCGGCCGGCGACGGAAACTGGATATCGGATCATGCCCAACAACTCAGCGATCAGCAGCAGTAAGAAGCGATTACTGGCGAGTGTGTCCACATCAGTGCTCAGATACGCGGGACCTGTGTGGGTGACGGCACTGCAGAAGGAAAGGAACCGATCTCGGCTTAACAGCACGTTTAGGCTGATGTCCATGCGGGTGGCTAGTGCGTATCGAACTATCTCGTCAGAGGCAGTCTACGTGATAGCTGTAACGATTCCCATAAATCTTTTACGAGAAGAAGATAGGGAGTGCTATATAAACCGAGGTACAAGAGGTGTCCGAAAATTTGCCCGAGCAAGTGGCAGTAGCAGTGGAACAACGCTGATAACGGCAGATGGACGCGCCGGCTAATTCCATGCCTGTCGAGGTGGGTGAACAGTCACACGGTGATGTGAATTTCCACATGGCGCAGTTCTGTCCGGTCATGGCTGTTTCAAGAAGTATCTAAACAGGTTTGGCCACGTGACATCGCCGTCCTGCACCGCGTGTGGTTATGCAGAGGAAACGCCTGAGCACGTTGTCTTCGAATGTCCGCGGTTCGAGAACGTGAGAAATAGCATGAGATTCATCGTCGGTGACGACGTAAACGTGGACAACATTGTTCAATCAATGTGAGCTGACGAAGAAAAATGGGACGCGGTGAACAGAACAGTCGTTCATATTATGTTTGCACTGCAACTAAGTTGGCGAGAGGAGCAGCGACAAGTGACGTAGTACAGGTTTTGAGTCGACGACCGACCTGGGTACTCGCCAGCATGTGTATGAGAGAAGAAAAAGTGCACCATCGGGCGCGACCGGAGTAGGCTAGATCCACCGCCGGGGACTAGACCAAGCGTCACGTATCAGCATCTAGAATACGGTTTCGGGAGAACTTTCGTCGTCGGGAAATTCTCCGTCGGAGTAGGTCCACTGCCGGGGACTAGTCTGAGTAGATCGTGAAAAAGCACCGGCAATTGGTCGTCGGGGCGCCTGTGGACTGGAAGTCATCCTCCAACCAGAACCACAGGAACGACCTAGACATCTGCCCGGATTGCATTGGTTACGGAAGAACTTCCACCGCCGGGGAACTCGTCGTCGGAGTAGGATGGATCCACCGTCGGGGACTATTCTGAGTAGTCCGTAGCGAGTCACCGGCATGAGCCGTCGGGGCACCAGGGAACCGGAAGCAATCCTCCAACCGGAATCGCTGGACTGACCTCGACAATACCGGACAACATTGAAGCTAGCATATCGCGTTCGTTAACGGTTTCGGGAGATATTCTTCCGTCGGGGAACCCTCCGCCGGAGTAGGCTATCTCCACCGTCGGGGAGTATGCCGAGTAGCACTAATTGTGACAAATCACCAGTTCAGGATCGTCGGGGCGCCAGTGAACCGGAAGTCACCCTCCAACCGGAATCGCTTGACCGACCTCGGCATCCAACTGGTCAACAAGAACAGTAGTACATCTACAACCGGAGTGCGCAGCAGCAGAAGTTTTATGGTGATGAGATCAGCGAACTAGTGTGACTTGCTAGGACTGGCAACAAGAGAAGTGCATGAGCACAGCCTCCTCCCGAAGTAGTCACTTCCAGTGAAATCCGAGGGATACAGGCAACGTCAGACAAAGTCATCTTCTCTGTTCAGAGTCCCTCACTCTGGCACACGATGGACGAATTCAGTAGCTGGAGTCGGGCTACCGAACGTGTGCTGGGTCGGCGTAAAAGCTTTACCACCAAGCAAAAAAAAAAACACACACACACAAGATTAAAATATGTTTGGCTAAATGCCTTCGAACCCTGAAATTATTTAAGATAAAATAATAATCGATATTATTATAAATTTCGAACTTTACAATCTGAACGACTTTGTAATGGCGATTGCTGCTTACTTGAGATCTGATGGAAAATGAAGACATGATTTGATTTTGACTATTTTTTTTTTTAAATTTCCATTGTTAAATATATAAAACATGACAAAATTAGTCTTTAAAATTTCTGGAAGAATGGGTTGGGGGAAAACAAAAAATCAGGCCTCCAGCAAGAAAAATGCATTCTAAAGTATCTTCTCCTCAAATCTGCATTCAGCCAAACGCCAATTCGGCCAAACGTCCATTTGGCCAAACGTCATTCGGCCAAACATCTGTATGTCAAACGTCTTTATGCCAAACGGGGTATAATCGTACCTATGCAGAGCGAGCTCGTGTTTATCGGATGAAATTGAAAGCAACCAGAGGTAAAGCGTTGCAAACTACAGGTGAGGACGCTGGAGAAGGGCCTTCAACTCGAGGTAGGAAATAAAATCAAGTGGTTAACCAACTTGACAAAGTGCAAATACTTATTCACTATTTCCTCTTTACTCATAGCAAAGTTTAGAGACATTTCACAAAACCTTTTTCAACAAATAATTTTGAAGGAGCGAATATCCTAAGATACATACTTACTCACTTAATTATGCCGATCCAACTTGTGTTGCAATGTTTTGCTACGATACCAATGAAACGAATTTAACATGTTGAACATAATAATGCATAAAACGGTTTAACGTAGCCTATGTCAACCGGTCGTGTGTTATACACAACCCCAATGATTTTTTTTTAACAACAAACTCAATTACACGCATTCCTGTTCGACCAAATTTTGATCGTTACACCCTTTACCATTGTGGATGCTGCAGGAGAAGTGATGGAGACGAAGGCAGCAAAACTTGCTGATGTAGAATTGAGCATGTAAATCTTCAACAAGTGATTTCGATTACGGTGAAAGTGAAGCCCGGAGAAATCAGCTTTTGGTTTAGGATTAATTCAATTTCACCTGGCCGTTGCAAGCTTCTGATGAGGGTCATTGATTTTTAAACGTAGGGCTGCATCATTCTTCAGTCGATTGAAAGACACTTTATGAAAATAAGAGGAGTGACATTTTTTAATTTGAAAATTTTCGATTGCTTGACGAAAACTTCCATGGCGAAATTGACGAGTTTTGACGTTTCCACGTATAGTGAAGGATGACAATTTGAGATGAACTAGCCGGCGTCGGTGGTGTAGTGGTAAGCGTGACTGCTACTTGGCACCCCAGTAGGGTCTGGGTTCAATCCCAGTCGACGTCGGTGGTTTTTCTGAGGCGAAAAAATCTGGTCACGTCTTCCTTCGGAAGGGAAGTAAAGCCGTTGGTCCCGGCTCATATTCATGAGTCGTTAGGTAGGGTCCAGGTGGTGGAGTCGTCTTCCTGGCGTCGGTGATTGTCACCATGTGAGGAAATAGGCCGACGTAAAATAAAGATTAAAAAAAAAAAAAAATTGAGATGAATTACGTAATGAATTGGAATCTTTTAAACAATTTTGAAAAACAAGGTTCAGCTTGAAATGAAAACATGAACGAACAGAGTCCGTTTTGTCAGTTATGGAAGTACATATGCAGTTTGGAATGTTCTCAAATCCCACACATTTTACAAACCCGCCCTCCCAATAACCTAGTCCTAGGTCAGAAAAGCCGTTATCTTACAATGGCCGTATATTGCTCGGTAAATTGTAATCATGCAAACGCTAAGCATAATTCGAGATTCCATATTCAGCGCAGAAAATTCCTCTGTAATCCAGTTCATTCTGACCACAGTTGAACGTGTATACAAGTTGGAAACGTAGCTCTGAATCCACCGGTCGGCTCATTCTTTTTTCGCTGATAGCAGGAATCAGTTGCATGATGACGTGAACTACTCAGCATCCTAGTCTCCCCAATTGTAACACTGAAGGAAGGAAGAATTCCAATGGCACAGCATCTGGAACCTTCAGTTTGCGTACGGATCGCGTTGCTTCAAGCCGGTTCCGACCGCACCACTCGGTGGATGGATGCCAGCAGTGCTCTACAATTTAGCAGCAGACTGATTTAATGGGAAAATGTGAATAGATTATGGGTGCTTCTTTCGACACCGGCTTAGCGTTAATGACGCTATGATGCGAGGTGACGGCACTAGAATAATTCCTCCCAACACATCGCATTATTGAAACCGACCAGGTATGGTATGGTTGGTGGCTAGTGACCGAGCTTTTCGGGTGCGGAGAATGTTGAGAGGGCATGTTGAGTGTAGGGGGGGGGAATATTTTTTTTTATATATTGAATTACTTTGTATGGTTTAGGGGGGGGGTTGGGTTTGGTTTTTTGGGGATATATTTATATTGATTGGGGTGTTGTTTTTTTTTTTTCTGGAGAGGGAGCGGGTTCTGTTTGGGTTGAGAGTTATTTTTTTTTTTTTGGGGGGGGCGGGAGGGGATATATTTTTCTTTTGGTTTGGTTGAAAAAATTCCGTTGAAGAGTTTTTTGGGGTGAATTTTTTTATTTTTTGGGGAAAAGAAAGAAATGTGAAAGAGATATAAAATATATAAAATAAAGAAAATGGAATGGAAGAGATAAAATAGGTGATTAATAATTTTATATGGGAGATGTGTATTGTTTGTTTAAAAAATAATTTTTTTTTATTAAATATTTATTTTTTTATTGTAACCCGCCAGCCTTGCGAGTTTCCCGTGGACAAGTAAAAATGGCTTAAGCGCCACTCCCGAGGGAGACCATCTACCAATGTTGGGGGTTGCCCGACCTTATTGAGACCCTTCAGGGGAGGGTTCTGGTTTTTCCCAAATCTATGGGCGGGAAACAAGCTGGTTGACCAAGGAAACGGAATGTTGCTCGAACAAACGGTCGTGCAAATAGGGAAACGTTATCCGTAAAACCGATTCAAGCCGATGAGAAAATTTCATTCGCGGTTGTTATCATCACGGGAAAACCCTTTCCCAAACACCTCGAACAGATTCCCGTTCGATTCGAGATCTGTCCTTTGATTGGATTCAGGGCCAACCTCCCCAGTAAATGACCAAAGTCTGAAAAAGACGACCGAAAACGTGACAAAATCTACCTTCACCTCTCTAGACTTCTCCCATTAGCACATGTGAAAACACTCTTATCATTGGTTACCTATTTATTTAAAGCATCGTTAAAAATAAAGGTTTCGATATCTCCAATTTCATCCTTCATCTATATTTGTGCTTCCATTCAACTACTTTATCGACAAAATTCAAATAGGCCTATCATAACTTTCCCTCACTATCTCACTTGTACTAATTCCTTCGTGTGCTTCTCTATTCTCTATGCGGTGCGACAATGGTGTTCATTTGCTGAGTTCCATAGATGTTGCCGATTACCGACGCATAAGCGGGACGAACGGTAGGGCCGAAAAAAACGGTAGCCACACTAGCGGTAGAACGCGACTAGGGGCGAAATTCACCATGCGCATGGGAAAAATAATGAACATGCATGTTACTCACGATTTGTCACCGTTTACTTGCGTTGGGCCATCGGTGGTTGTTCGCTGCTGCTGCTCCTAGACACGTGCCAGACACGTGGTCATACTCCTACGGACTCCGAATTTACTGCTGGATCGTTGTTGCCGTTGTGGTCGTTCTTAACGGCGCCTCACGCGTTGATTGTGGGACTTGCTCGGCGGGGTACAGCCGTCGGATCGATGGTCGTCACCAACGATGGTTCGGTGGTATCGTGCGCGCCTCGCACGCGGGTGTCACCGGTTCGAATCCGGTCGGTCGAGGTTCGACGGATTATTTTTTCAGCATCGATATGCTGTTATGCTGCTGTGCTGATACTAGAAATCGTGTCGTTGTTGCCGCCCTGCCAAGGGCGCGGGAATTGATGTAGCTGCCCTCTCCGGCCCACGTGTACCGCCGGGACGAACTTCGCAGCTGGAAAGCGGGGTCGAAAACGGTCGCTGACTCGGGGTGTGGTGTGACGGGCCTCTCGCAACTTGCCACAATCTGTCGGGAAAATATCGCGTCGCACGACAGTTACTAACTACCTGCCCGCAGAATCTGATATGCACACCATTTACCTGTCGCATCCAAACAATGCTTACACCATAAACCGCCACTAATGCACACACTATGCACACTTTAGCTATGCCTACTTCTTTGATTCGCTAACTATGAGGGAAAATGAGGGAAAATCTAAATGAGCAAATGGAAGATTCTTCACGTTTTTGATTTAAAAGTTCACCTGAACTATCACACCACGGCGCGGAAAACTCGACTGGACCGATCTCGCCTCTTCCACAAACCAGAACGAAGTGAACGAGTCAAGTTCTAAGCTCCTCAGATAAACCGCGAATTCGGTGTATCTCCATCACCGGAAATCACGCAAGTCCCCGAAGTGGAATTTCGTGAAGGTCGCTAAATCGCCTTTACGCACACCACTTCCCTATTTGTTAGGAGAAAGCATTCCTTTTGCCTTGTGGAAGCGGTCTCTAAACCTGATCCCACCCGAAGATTTACAAAAGCCAGGGGGGTCAACGATACTTGAACCTAGGTCGATAGCCGATACTCGCACATGGTAAAGTCCGTTTGGCTGACGATTTACGCTCGGCGCCAGAATTGAACAAGGAACTCATTTTTCTTGTTGTATGCGGAGTGGAGCAAATGAATAAATGAAGTCTAAACTAATGGTACTCAAAATAAATGAACTATTTACAAGGGGTAATTCAATAGGTATTGCAACATCTCTGTAATATGTTCAATTTTATTAAATCTACAAAATTCTAAATTCAAATTCGTGGTACCGCCACAACTGGTATCCAATTTGACGTACCTCTCGTCGTCCATCAAAAATGCACCGAGACGTGAAATGGCACAATTGTGACAGAAAGGGTCACATCGCGAAAGTATGCCCTTCTACAAAATCTACAAAAACGAGCAACGCTCCTCCGCCAACCAAGTGGCATCACAGGAACTGCCGCTGTCCGAAATCGATACAGTGCAGATGTTTAACCAGGGCTACGATAAACCACTAGCCGACAGGAAAATGATTAACGTTAAAATCGATGGATATGAACTGAAAATGGAGTTGGATACCGGCACTCCATGCGGTGTAATTGCTGAAAAAAAAATTGCGAATCATCAAGCCCAGATTCTCGTCGCAGAAAACGTATAGACAATTTAAAAGTTACTCTGGTCATCATATTAATTGCATTTGCCGCATTCCGGTCAATGTATCTGTTGGGTCAACAGTACGCAGGCTCAAACTACGTTTATACGTTGCATCCCAAGTAACAGTTTTAGTTTTATTAGTTTATTAGTTAGTTTTATTCCAGCCGTATAGCACTCCTCCCGGCTTTGTTGATAAAACTTCATTCAAACCTGTTTGGCTACCAACACCTCCTCTATGCTTCTTTAAAGCCAAAATTTGTACAAAATGGCCCACTCTATTGACGGTTGTGAAAACAAGTTTATAAAACCTTTATAAGACCATAAAGACTTTGAAAATGTTCTAGTGAAAAATGTTATGACCACTTGAGAACCTTCATAAAACCTATTGGCTGCCATGAAAACCAGAATGTTGCCAAATAGCCACAGCTGTCAAACTTCACTGTGAAATTGAGGTTGTTTTTTGTTGTTCTGCTTTGTTCGATTCTCTACTCTTCTGATTCGTTTAGCAGTAAAAAAAAAAGGTCTAGTAAGGTGGGAAATTTTGTTTGATAGCAAAAGATCCAAATCAAATTGTGTGTTTTTTTTTACAGCGTATTATGCTCCAAATTATATGTGCATTTATTTTTATGGTGAGTATTGGCACGATAAGAGCCGAAAATTAATGCGCCTCGGAAATTATGCAAATTTTCAACAACATAAATCAAATTAAAACAAATATATTCCATAAATTAGTCTTGAATTTCCTAAACAGTGCTTGGAATTGGATGAGATTATTTTAAAGAATGCCAAAATCAGTCTCCGATCTACTGTTTATTTGCATATCATTGAAAATTTGATGCATTTATTTTTCCACATTTCATTTTTTTCTTATATTTCAATATGGCGATTGGAAAAAAAAATCACAGATTTGCCATAAAGCCAATTTATCTTCACAATGACTATTATAAAACAATTTGGTCTTATAGTGACTTCTTTCAATGCCAATTTGCCGTTGAATGCATTGACTGGAAGCACAATGGTTTTAAAATGCTTTTTCAACTGACCATAATAAGATAATATCAATGAGTCCTAAAACGATATTTCAATACAGCATTTTACGAGTTCATAAAGTCAAAATGAAACCTTGGATAGGAGTAAAAGGAATTTGAGAAACAAGGTTTTAAGATCGTTGTAAACAAGCTCATAAACGTGACTAAAATGTGAAAACTATTGGCACCTCTTGGTGTCATAATAAAACCAAATTGATTTCAATTGGCTTTCATAGAACTTTAATAAAACTTTAATAAAACTTTAATAAAACTTAATAAAGCAGGATGGTCTGAGTCACTTTTCGGACGGGAATGGATCTCGCATTTTGCTGAACAGATCAATTTGAATCAAATCATCGCACTCGAAGCATCGGTCAACTCTCTCACATCCATCGAGCTGACTTCTGATCAAAACATGCAATTATCGAATACTCTTAATTTGTTTGAAGATATTTTCAACGACATTCCTGGTAACCAGCTAAAGTGCAACTGAAACCAGGCGTTTCATCCGTATTCGCCAGAGCTCACGACGTACCATTTGCGTTGCGTGAACGACATGCTGCAGAAATGAGCAAGAAAATCGCCTCAGGGGTATACGAGAGAGTGGATTACTCTGAATGGGCGTCTCCAACACGACTACGTGTGTTAAGAAAAACGGAGAATAGCGAATCACTGGCATAGTGGACGAACATCCAATACCTAAGATAGATGCAATTTTCAACAAAATGAAGGAAGCTTCTTTGTTCTGTCACTTGGATGTAACCGATGAATACACACACCTTCAGATTGATGGAAACTTCAGCCACGTACTCACACTGAACACGTCAACACATGGCCTCATACGTCCCACTAGAGCTCTATACGCAGCGGCCAACATTCCTGCTATTTGGAAACGACGTATGGAAACTCTGCTAAATGGTTTGGAAAACTTTGTTAGTTTCTACGACGACATCATCTTGGTTGCAAAGGATTTCGATGAATTGTTTCAAGTGATAACCACGACATTAGGTCGGTTGAGACTACACGGATTACGACTGAACCGGTCAAAATGCGTTTTTGCGACCCAACAACTCGTGTGTTTGGGTCATAAAATAGATCGACACGGATTGTATGTCCGTGTCCGTGACTATGTCCATCCAACAAGGAGGAACTCCAACTGTTACTAGGCAAGGCCATCTATTACAGTTCATCCATACCAAACCTTTCTTCCCAAGAGATGTTTACGCGACATGCTTTTAGCAGACATATTCAAATGGACTCCAGAAGCAAACCAGGCTTACCATGACGTGGAAGTGTTTTTTGTTATCACGCCAATACCTCATGCTGTATGATCCGACTCTACCATTAATCTTTGCTACGGATGCTAAAAAACGGGCCTTGGCGCTGTACTTTCACACCAGCTGAGCGACGGAAGGGAGTGACCAATAGCGTACGCGAGTACCACCACCATGTCTAGTACACAACTACGATGCCCTCAAATCGACAAAGAGGCCCTTGCCATTGTGTGGGCGGTAAAGAAGTTTTTCTATTATTTGTATGCTCGAAAGTTTACCTTGATTACCGATGCCACTCACGCAGATTTTTCATCCTAGTTAAACTCTTCCAGCGTTGTGTAACGTTTGCATTAAAATAAATGGACTTTTTTTTCGGTTGCTCATTCCGAAACAGGAGAGGCGCCTGCAAAACTGTTCCTGTGTCGCAACATCCGGAGACGGCTGGATTTAGTTAGACCACTGGATACAGATTCGCGTATTGCGGAAAAACAACGACCTAGTTTCAATTCAATTTTCCGTGTATAGAATCCTGGCGAGAATGTTTATGTCTGGGAAAACCCGAATGGATAAATGGATCCCAGGAATAATTTTACAACGTGTAGGAGATTTGCACTACAGAATTTCTTACAAGGGATCTTCCATTAAACCAATGAGGTTTATACAGGTGGAGCAGAAGTGGTTAAATTGTGTTAGTGTAATGCAAAATACTGCCATTGTGTTCGTGCGATGATGTACAGCCTGTTGTTTGTAAACATGCGTGACGTAGATTTCCAAGAACAACAATTCACAAAAGCAGCAAATCACAAGGTGGAATGTTTATTTTCGGTGTTTGGTATAGTTTTCAAAAGGTTTCGGCTGAAAAATGCTTTCCAGTGCACTAAAAGGATGCGGAAAAAACTAAAACTAAACCAAACCAAACCAAACAAAACTAAACTTGCTCTTTTATCATTTGCTTGCTTTTGAAGTTCTACATAACTGTCCGAAATAATGGATTGTTTACATATTTTTCGTTACTAATACCGACAAATACATTGCTCTACGCCACCTGTATATACCTTATTGCCATTAACGACACATCGACCAAATAAAACGTTTCCATGTCAACGATAACAACATCGGCGCGACGACGACACCCACTGAAATGGCTTCGGCGCCATTCACTGCACCCACTCAACAGAAAAAATCATGTTCTATGCAAGATGAAAGTGCATCACGCATGTTAAATTTTTATGGAGATGCTATGACGTCATCGAGACAGCAATCGGAATCGGAATCCAGTGACGAAATAGATGTTCCACCTGAATCTCCAGACGCACGATATTTGACACCATGTGCTTCTTCGCAGCACCTTTTGTCGGATCCACTAGCTATTCGTAGTTCGGACAGGCTGCGTCGACCTCCACAGAAATACTTTCTGCTCAAATATGAACGAGACTTTATGTTTAAAACGGTCCGCGGATGACATATCGTCAGCATTTTTTTTTCTCAGATTGGTTGGACTGTTATTCGTTTACTTGTCAAATTTGAGCACGATCTGTCACGAAGCTTTTTATTACGGCACTATAAACAAGTCAACCTCCAGTGTGTTTTTCGAATTTTACTTTGGAATGAAACGTTGTGCAAAGAATTAGTTTGAATTTTTTTGCTATTCCAACGGAATAAGTGCTTCGGATGCATTGAAAATGTTGCAGAAAGCCTATGGGGAATTCGCTCTATCGCGTGCACGTGGGTTTGATGGGTATAAGTCGTTCAAAGAGGGTCGTACATCAGTTGAAAATCTGCCTCATGATCGTCGTCCAGCAACATCAATAAACAAAGAAAACATCGAAAAAGTGAAGAAAATTTTGACCGTGTGACCGAAAGAGAAATAAAGGGTGTATTCGATAAAAATGGCTCACAGAAAATCTTCTGTAACTTTTGAATCGTATGAGTAAAAAACCTAGAAATTTGAGTAGATCTTATCCATAGTGTATTATTTACATCTGCCAAGTTTCATAGTTATACATTCAGTAGTTCTAGTCATGTCGTCGAAACAAGAAATTGTCCGTGAGAAAATTTTGTGCACTCACAATCAAAATCCAGGGGCGTCCCACCGGTGGATTGCTAAAAGGCTTGGAATTGCAAATACAGCTGTGTCTCGTGTAGTAAAAACCTTCAAGGAGCGTCTGAGTGTCCAAAGGAAGGAAGGGAGTGGTCGTAAAAGTGGTCCAATGTACAGTAAAATGGCCAGGAAAGTCGTACAACAATTCAAGAACCGTCCAAACATGTCAATTCGAGATGTCGCTAAAAAGTCTAAGGTGTCAGTCGGTTTTGTTGCAGAAAACCATGAAGCGTGCTGGGTTACATGTTTACAAAGTGCAAAAAGCTCCAAACCGGAATGAAAAACAAAACATCACTGCGAAAACCCGCGCCCGGAAACTTTACACGAAGCTGCTCACCAAATCCGGTTGCATCGTGATGGATGACGAAACATACGTCAAGGCCGACTTCCGTCAACTTCCTGGGCAAGAATATTTCGTTGCCAAGTCGAAGTTCGATGTTCCGGAGGATGTTCGAAAGAAGAAACTATCGAAATTTGCAAAGAAGTTTCTAATCTGGCAGGCGATTTGCGGATGTGGTGAAATAAGTGCTCCCTTCATCACTTCCGGAACAATAAACGGTGCGATTTACACGGAAGAGTGCCTTAAGAAGCGTCTCTTGCCATTCATTAAGAAGCACAAAGGATCAACTCTGTTTTGGCCTGATCTAGCATCCTGCCACTACGCTCGAAACGTATTGGAGTGGTACCGAGCCAACGGAGTCAAATTCTGGGCAATTATGAACACGAAACTTCGCAAACATCCCAAAACTATAAAAACAGAGCTAGAATTGAAGAAAATTTGGGTAAAAACAACAAAAACACTGGGAAAATCGGTTGTACAAAATTTGATGGGTGGAGTGAAAAGGAAGGTGCGGGCATTCGGGATGGGAGACGAAATTGTATAAAACAAATGTTGTAAATCAAAACTCATTAGTAGTTCTTCATTCCCTGAAAATTTCAAGAAAATCCGATAATCAGTTTAATTTTGATGAGTATATATGTGTGAGCCATTTTTATCGAATACACCCTTTAGCTGATGAGCTCAACACATCAAATGAATCCGCTCATAGCATTATACATGATGTTTTGGGCATGAGACGTGTGTCCGTGCGTCTTGTTCCAAAATTGTTGAATTTTCTTCAAAAAGAGCAACGCAAAACTGTGGAAATGCTCACAATGAGTGATACTGACATCCTGCACATCATAACTGGTGATGAGACTTTTGTCTACGAGAACGACGTCGAAACAGCCCAACAATCATCGGTATGGCGCTTCCAAAATGAGCCGAAACCAAAAACCCGGGTAAAGGTGGTCCAAAAATAAAGGTTATGCTGTCTTTTTTTTTCGAGAGCCGGGGTGGGGTGCACGGGGCTTTTCTTTGGGGGGGAATTTGTGGATACTGGATATTTTTTTGGGGGTTAGAAGGGGTTGCGGGGGGATATATGTCTATAAAAGAAAGAAATGTTGGGGGAAAAAATATGGTTTTTTGCGCAGCAAAATAATACCCCACCCCACACCCCGCTTTTTTCGCATTTTTTTAAAAAAAACAACGTTAACATCGTTCCTCAAACGCCTGATATGGCACCATGTTACTTTTTTCTCTCCCCAAACCTAAATTGGCGGCTGCGGGGTAAACTTTTTCGAGGGTTGTAGTTTTTTAAGAGAATTTTTAGGGGGGGAGTAAGACGATACCAAAAGAGGCGTATGAAAAGTGCTATGATGATAATATGATATGTACTACCACCCATTGTAGCACGGAAACTAAGTCCGACAGCAATGGGCTCTCCTCTCTGTTAGACTTGATCAAGCTTTAATAACCACTGATTATCCTAATCATGCCACTGTATGAAGGGCCAAAAAGGGGTTGGTGGATCGATATGCAACATCACTTATACGTATCCACAGGGATATAAAGAATCTCCTTCCAACAACAAGATTGAACAATTGGTCAAAAGAGCAAGCTATTTAACAGGAGGATGCCCCAATGGGCGGGGAGAAGAGCCCGCCCTCTATTCACAAACTGTTAGCAATGGGGAGTTGGCATTCCCACTCTCCCCATCCAGATTGCTTCAATCGGGTGACCTGATGGTCCCTCCCATTCCCATGAAATATTTATATAATAGTGTACAAATATATGTATGTAAATGAAAAATACTACAAGCATTCGTATCAATTATATATGATCTTCGTTCGGTTGATCCTGATATGCAAGATGTTGTATAGTGTTGAAGTGTAGAATTCTGTGGTCCGCACTTAAGCACGTTTTCGTTCGTTTTCAGCGATAGCAGCAATTCACTAAAATCTCGGTTTGAGGTATCCTGAAAAAGTTTGTTATATCTATTGAAATTTAATCATTTTATTTTACTCTTATTTACTGGTCACTATTTGCTGCTTGATGCTGATTTTATAACCTCATCTATGAAATAAAATCAATAAAACCACAATTATCAATTATAATAATATTGTGAGTAATGATAGAGTAATGACAAGGATTGAACTGTAACATCAGACACAAGCTAAATGAATACAGCGCTGTATGAATCATATCCGCTCGAATTTGGTCTAATGTTCATTTGCAAAACGGTAATGATAAATACATTCAATAATAATTGCAAAAGCCTATCACCGACTCCGTTGCCACCTCCTGAAATCCAATGGATTGTTACTGAAAAAATAAATAAAGATTAGATATATATGAATATCCATCTAGTTCTGGAAAAGCTGAAACAGTATAGATCATTCCAAAAATCAAAAATGAAATTTCAGTAAAAAATATTATTTTATAAGACATGTTGTAATATTTTTTGTAGTAACATTTGAAAGATAGCAATTGGAGTAATCGAAGAGTCCAGTTTGATGATATTTGAAATAAATGGCTTATTTAATAATAATACCACTAAACAAAATATTGAAATATAATCCTATACTGCTTAGAAACACATGCCAGTCTCTTATGAATTTTGTGAAAATATTTTTTTTTTCGAATTTTATAATTTCATGAAAAATAAATTGAGCCTTTTATGCTTGTCATGTTGCTCCAGGGTCTTACATGATTCTGGAATGCAAAGATGATTCTAAAGCGTGCTGAAATTATTATTAATATGAGAATGGAAAATATACAATATGATTTAAAGGTACACGATCTTCAGTCGCACCCCCTCACTTCGCTATTGTCAGATTGACAACATTGCCCAGGCTACGCCAACCAGCGTCTCCATGTTTCAGCTGGCAGTCTGTTGTGATCATATGACTCGTGGAGGCGTGAGGTAGGAACTTCTGAGGACGAGAGGTCGGTCGCACCCTCCTTCGAAGTTGTCAACTCACCATTTGAAGCCCATGAAAAGTGCTATTAGGAATGGAAAAAACGTTGGCATATGTGAAAGGCCCCGGTGGGGGTTTTTTTGGAGGGAAAAAAAAAAAAATTGAAAAAAAATTTACCGTGTGTGTTTTTTTTTAATCATTTTTTTTATTTTTTAGGAGGAGGTATTTTTCGAAAGGAGAAATGAATTGTTTGTTTTGGGTTTTTTTTTTTTTTTTGTTTGGGTGGGAGGGGAAAAGGGAGGGTGGGTTTTTTGTAAAAAATGAAAAAAGAAGGGAGCAGTGCAGAGCAATGTGGGGAGAAAAAAAAAATATTTTTGTATAAAAAAAAAAAAAAAGAGAAAAAAAAAAAGAATGGATGGATAAAAATTTTGTTTTTTTTTTTTTTTTTTATAAAACAAAAAAATAGCCTTGCGTGGTGGGTTGGGGCGGGTTGTAGACAGAGTTAAAGGTCCCTTTTTTTAAGAAGGTGGCGCTTAAATCGTAAGCTGAACGTAACAAAGATAACAGTACTGTCTCCTCAAGAATGAACGAATATCTTGATAACTGGCCTTGGTATTTAAGAGGACTGCATAAGAGGATAGATATGTTATCTATAATTTTTTTTAGAATACTAGCTGAACCCGGTGCGTGCGCTGCTACGCTTGCAACTAAATGAAGAAAAATTTAATATAACTGTCACGTTTATGTTTTTTTTTTTCGAAATGAGTTTTTTTCTTCTTGAATAAGCAGGGGTTCAAACTTCTATCAAAACATGCTTCTTACCCGAGAAATACACGTTGTGTGTTTGAGTAACCTGGATAATTCTCATTTTTGGTAGAAATTTGTGTTTCATTTGTATGGGAGCCCTATCTTCCAGAGGGGGGTGGTTTCTCAAACCACCATACAATCATTGACTTCAAAACCCTCCACATGCCAAATTTGGTTCCATTTGCTTGATTACCGAGACTATGATGAAATTTGTGTCTCATTTGTATGAAAGCGCCCCTTCCTGAGAGAGAAGGGGTCTCAAACTATCATAAGAACCTTGCCCAGCCCCAAAAACCCCTTAATATAAATTTTCACGTTGGTCGGTTCAGAACTTTCCGTGTCTAAAGGGTGTCCACGATGAAATTGCCACACTATGAAATTGCTCTAACTTTTTAACCGTTGGGTAGAATTTAATGAAAATTTGGGTGGATTTAGTTCATAGTGCATTATTTAGATCCTGCAAGTTTTAAAGTCCTGTGATCAAAACATAAAAGAGTGCCTCCAGAAGCGGCTGCTTCCTCTCCTGAAGGCCCACAACGTCCCTACAATCTTCTGGCCGGATGTGGCCTCATGCCACTACTCCAAGGACGTGCTGAAGTGGTATGCGGACAATAAGGTCAATTTCGTGCCGAAAATGTTCAACCCTCCCAACACTCCGGAGCTCCGCCCCATCGAGAAGTACTGGGCGATTATGAAGCAGCACCTTCTTAAACGACCTAAGGTAGTGAAGACAGTCGAGGAACTGAAGAAAGTATGGGTTTACATGCAAAAAACGGTTGGTTCACAGGTTGTGCAGAATTTTATGGCCGGGGTTAAGGCCAAGGTGTGGGCATTTGCGTATGGACTGTAAATAAAATACGAGTAAAATGGTAAAATGAAGTTTAATAGTTATTTCTCAATCCCTGAAAATTTGATGGCAATCGGATGAAAACTCGAATTTTGCGAATCAATTTTGTGTGTGGCAATTTCATCGTGGACACCCTTTAGAAGGGTCTGACAGACAGAAATTAATTTTTATGTATATAGAAATCTAGCCTCCAAAAACCTCCGTATGCTAAAAGTGGTTTCATTTACTTGATTAGTTCTCGAGTCATGCAGAAATTTGCTTTTTATTTGTAGGGGGAGCCCCCTCCCCTTCAAAATGTGAAGGGGTATTGAACTGCTATAGAAACATTTCTTGCCTCCAAATACCTCCACCTGCCAAATGTGGTTCCATTTGCTTGATTAGTTCTCGAGTTATGCAGAAATTTGTGTTGCATTTGTATGTAAAGCCCCCTCCCTCCCCCTTCCAGATGGCATAGGAGTCTCAAACTTCCATCGAAACATTTCTCTCCTCCAAAAACCTCCACATGACAAATTTGGTTCCATATGCTTGATTGGTTCTCGAGTTATGCACAAATTTGTGTTTCATTAGCATGAGAGCCCCCCTCTTACAGAGGGCGGAGGGGTCTTGAGTTACTTTAGAAACAGTTCTTGCCTTCAAAAACCTCTACCTGAAAAATTTGGTTCCATTAACTTGATTAGTTCTAGAGTTATGCAGAAACTTGTGTTTCATTTGTATGGGAGCCTCCCTTTATAGAGAGTTGAGGGGTCTCAAACTACCATAAAAACATTTCTTGCCTCCAAAAACTTCCGCTTGCTAAATTTGGGTTTCTTTGCTTGATCAGTTCTCAAGTTTTACAGAAATATGTGTTTCATTTGTATGGGAGCCTCCCTTTCTAGAGAAGGTTGGGGTCTCAAGCTACCATTAGAATCTTTTTTGCTTTCAAAAACTCACACATGCTAAATTTGGTTTATTTTGCTTGATTAGTTCTCGAGTTGTGTAGAAATTTGTGTTTCATTTGTTCGGGAGCCCCCCTTTCCAGTAAAGGGAGGGGTCTCAAACCATCATAAGATTATTCTCCGGCCCTAAAAATCTCTGCATACAAAATTTCACGCCGATCGTTCCTTCCGCTCGCGAGTTAAATCGTGACAAAGGAAACCCCAACTAATTTTTATTATATAGATAAAAATAATCAAATACAGATTAATTCAACCAAAACGATTGTTTATTTCACAATAAAAGAGTTAAATCTACATAACAAACAGTTAATTAAGATGTTAATCCTTGTTTCTATAAGATTCTCGAACTTTCTGTGGCACACCCGCCATCAGGTTCCGTACGGTATCCTCAGATACGGCTGCCGTATCGTCACTCTCCATCTCGATACCATTTGCTTTTTTCTTAGTGTCAAAGAGTTTCCGCTTAACTAGAACCCAGTACTTCTCTCTTGGGTGAAGTTCTGGACAGTTTGGTGGATTGGATATTTTTGGCATAATTTGACCTATTGTGCCTTTCCAGGATGGATTTCGCATAGTGACAAAAGGCCAAAACAGAGTTGGAGAGTCGTGGTTTCTGATAAACGGTAGCAACCCCTTTTGCAGACATTCTTTCTCGTACACATCCTAGTTGCTTCACTGTTTTTGCCATTACGGTTAGAGTTCGATTGATGGAGCTGTCAAATTTTGTCTGCTGACTCATGGGTTACTATGATTGATGCTGCATGGGTGGTTTCGTCAGTGCGGATGAAGGTAAACCCATGAAAAATCGGCAATTTTTGTCCATTGTTTTAGTGCAAACGTTATGTTCTCTATTATATTAATCGTTCATTACATACTTGGCGAGACGAAAGTGCATAAATATTTCAACTAAGAAGTGTTTCAAGCAAGGGGTCGGTCAATCTGATCAATTTAAAATTTTCAAAAGATTTTAAATCTTTTCCAAAGATCGGGCCACTGATCGGGAAATCTTAATAATCAACTAGGCATTTTTTTTCAATGTTTCAAATTGTAAATAAAAAAAAAAGAAACAACAAATGTCAAAACAAACTAAAATCCTTCGATCTCTGGTATGATTTACATTAATATATATTTCGCGATTCAAATGCGAATACTGGAAACTTTCAAATAAAATAATATATTGCGAAGCACGCAGTAGAGGAAACAAAAAATTGCATCCTGTATTTAGCAGTTTGAACTCAGGACGGATGCTTGTGTAGAGAATGAATATGCTTATTCCAACTGTTGAAAATCCTTGTAGCAATAACACAAAAAACAAGTCGTTAGGAGTTTGGTGTGTCCTCTATACAATATATAATAGCTTTAATTTATTTATTTGTTTATACAAATCTCAACTGATAATCATTTATGAATCTATGGTGCATTGAAATCGGTTCCGAATTGCTGCCATACTGCAGGATTTATTCTTTCAATGATTGAAAATGTAGACGGTGGTGTTAAAATGCCATCACATAGAATTATTATAATTTCCTATACACTCATGATCCGAATTTTTACTTAAGCTAGAGTGTGTAGTCTAGTGAAGCTTTAATGGAAAAATGAAATTTAACTTAACGATCCCGAATTTCAGATATACGTTAGTACTTATACAACCAGATGCACACTTTCGTTTGGAAATGGTGTCATTCCTCCAACCTCGGAATACAAAAAGCGCGATCCTGTAAGACAAAATAAAACATTTTATTTAAAACAAGTTTCTATTCAACAAGAATAACGGAAAAAGTTTCATTAATTTAAGTCAGAGATGTATTTGTTCAGTCCCTTAGCATATTACATATTTAAAATAAACTAAATATTATATATATTACATTATATTTCGAAAAATAAACATTTGAATTGAATTCATACGTATAGTATGTATGTACATATATTTCGATACTTCAATTTGTGTAATCAAGTTTTAACGTACGCAATGGTTAAAGAACGAACCCGGTCGAAAGCGGCAAACTGCCGGGATAGACCGTGAGCGGTCTTCGCCACCTGGGAAGACACCAGTAAGATAAAAGGCGGCTCAGTGGAAAGTATTTACAAGGAAATATAAATTCGTTTTAGGTAGGTTCCCTTTTAGTGTTAGGATCACTAGTAAGTACTATTTGTTTTAATATCATTGCGTGTAAATGATTTTAATGTTTTTCAATTCTAGCACAAGGTATTAACTCCGTCCATGGCTGCATTTTTCATCCGTTATGTTAATTGGAAGTCACCATATCATCTGTTTTCCAAATAATTCATGGCGGTGAGCTTCAATGCGGCTTTATCATTAATATCGGCCCTGATGTCTGATCGTCTGCAAAAATAGTTCTGCGATTCATATTGAGTCCGGTTTTCGCATTAATGTTCAAAACCGGAAAAAATCGCTCCTGCAAATGAATATCAATCCTACTTCTAAGGTCTACATAGTGAACTTCTAAGGTCTACCATAGTGGAGGCAGATGTGCGACTATGCAATCGTACAGAACGATGTTTAAATTGATTTATGTTAGTGAATTATTCTCGTTTTCAGTTGTAACTATGATTATTCATCACCGAGTTTCGTTTGAACCGTATTGTCGTCGCGCATGAAACCAGAAATAAATCACACCTGACAATGGATGTACTTACAGCGCACTATGACCGATGTTAGGGTTAACATATAGAACAGGAGAAAACCCATCGTCGGGTGTGACTTATTTCGGTGTTCTACTGTAATGAGAATATTTTCTTTATAAAACATATATGTGTATCTTAAATACAGATCGTACGAAAAGAATTATGTGTGTGAATGTTTGGATTAGCACACTCGGAATCGGTTAGTTAATAAAAAGGCCTTCATGCCAATGGTGGAAAAAGGGATATTATACCACTTATTATGATAAAAAATCTGAGTTTCTTGATAGGTGTTATTACTTACCAGACTCGCATGACTCGCTCTAGAGGTTTCATTGTCTCACATGTAAATGCTTCATAAATAAATGACAACATATTAAGGAAAAGTGTAGTTCCTTCACTGTGAGCCACACATTTCTTCAGTTGGTTAATTACTCGGGGTTTCATAATTTTTAAAGTAAAGTCGAGCTTCATTTTATCTTCGCTGCTGAGGTCAGATAAAGTAAGACCATGAATATCTTTATGACCTTCATCTATCATAGATTTAATGTGGTTCCAAAAGATACAACAGTGTCCTAAAATAGAAACGAAGTTATAATTAGTTAAAGAAATAAAGTGGTGTATTTTTTATTCTCATTTGGTACTACTAGAAAATTAATATGATTCCAAATTGAATAAAATCAGAACGATTTCCAAATTCAACATATTTTGTGCATAAAAATTACGATGAATAGAAGATAAATTCTTGATATCACCCACAGAACATTTAAACAATAATTACCGATTTGCAAATCCTTTGATCGATTGACAAGAGCATGTCGGCACTTATTTACCAAATGTGGTGAATCCTGAATGCAGATAGGTTCTTCTCTTACTGGAAATCGGAAAAATTCCCCCCAGGGGGAAGTCATTGTAAGGCCTTGTGGGATTCCCATATGTTTTTTCATTGCGGTCAGAAGCTTAGGATCGCCATGCGAAGCATCTTTTTTTGTATAATCCCATCTTTGGAGAGCTTGCGGTTGGAACTACATTATTCTGAGCGTAATATGAACACAAACAATCATTGTCAAAACAAGTATGTTGATATTTCGAAACACTGAAATAAAACAACAGTTTGTGTCAAACTGTCATTAAAGATTTAAAATCTTGATTAGATCATCTGATCTTTTTAAAGATCAGAATAAAAAAATGAGGAGATCTGATCAAATGATCAGGAAGTCTGACCCCTTGGTTCCAAGTCTTCTTCACACAGCTATATGAGCGAATGCTGATGTCTGCTATGTTATGTTATGTTATGTCTGATGTATAGGTAAACTATGAACTTGAAAAAAAGGGTCTTATTTTTGGTACGCATACGTTTCTATAAATTCACAAAATTGAATCATGTTTCAAAAAAAAAAAACTATTACAAAGCTTTCAACTTTAAGGAAGCGAAAATTTTAAACATGGCATCAATATAATGGCTTTGTATGCCATACATTGTTCAAATTTGTATCTATTGCAGTGTTTGCGGATGAACACCTATATTTAAGCTTTTTGTCATCCTCAATTGTTTAAAATTATGTTTATTGTTTCACTTTTTCCGGCCACTCCTCTAAAACCATTAAATTTTCCCATCATGTCTAACGGTGAAGATTAATATTCGTCTAAGACTTATCAAAATTTACCTGACCCAAAAATTTGAAGGAAACCCGAAATTCCGTTCAACCGTAGCATCAGCATCATCATCATCATCATCATCATCCCAGCCAAGTCAACGCCAACTCCTTAAACTACCCGATTCGTAACTTTTCATCGTTCGGTCCCATCAACCGAGTGGAAATATTTCAGCCAATCCTCTGAGCCTACGCTCAACTAACTTGCTGCTTCTGCCGGCACTTTCTCTCCGAGCTCGGAGTTGTTGGTTGAGTAATTCCTTTCCAATACAAGATAAATTATGCATGATAAAACCGAAAAGTCAAGCGTGTACCGTTTAGAGAGCGCCTGGCTGGCAGCAACATCCAACGGAGACCTTTGACGTCACATAGCAAGCAGCAAATGCCAATAAGACAACGCCACTCCACAGCCACGGAGAGAGAAAGCGAGGCCAGTGCAAATTCCTGTCAGGCGCCGGCCGCCATCCGTTTCCGAATGCCTTCTAGGAAAATGAAAATGAAGTGCCTTACCGACCTATCGACTATTGCTGCTGTTTTTGCTGCTGTTGTTGTTGTTGTTGTTATTATTATTGTTGTGGGCAGGGCGGGGAAGGGCATAGTGCGAATGTGTCTCCTCGGGTGGAAAATCCCAAATGCGGTAATCCGGCCTTCGTTGGGTGTGCTGAAGTGGGAATCAGTTGAAGCGGGTTGTGCGTGTGTGTTTAGTCCCTTTCTCGCCCCAACGAGTTGATTTGCAATCTACGCCTGCTACGGTGGGATATTGAAGCCATCAGGGTCGGGTCCGTGGCAAATGTTTTACATATTTGGGTGATTTTTTTTTCTGTTTACGGATTCAGTCGCAAGCTGACTCATCAGTGGAATATTTTCCGCTTCAGGATGCTCTAGTTTGGAAGATAGCTGTCGGAAATTGATGGATCAATTTCGAGGGGATTTCACGCAAGGGCAGATTGAAGTGGGTCTCGGGATTTGGGGATTTTTACCGAAGCAGTTCAGACGACTGGTTTCGTATTATGATTTCCGAATGTAACACGTTGGCCAGCAGCTGCACGGAACCAATACCCGGCGTAGATTATGGGTAATGTGTTTGAAGCTTGTTCATGAACGGTGATTTATACTTATCCTCGGTAGACAAAACACTCAACCCGCCTAACGAAGTTTTCGATAAATGCAGACTGTTCATTTGCCTATCTGTGAAGAAAGGAAGGTCATTATTGATTCAAAAACTGGTGAGCTTCACTTGCATTTCAGACTGCCAGGTGGAAGTGGAGAGAACGGTTTTTACACGAAAAAAAAAAATGATCCGATTGATTTAATGTATACTTTTTGCATTGAAATCCGATTTTTAAATCGAATAAGTCACAAATTATGATGATGATGATGATGATGATGTAATACTACCATCTATTGTAGCAAGGTAACTTCCCATAGCAGTGGAATAATCTGAAAAACGATTTGAACAGGATTCTAATATTGTTTGTGATCATCAAGCTCCTGTATGAAGGGCCAAAAACGTTTGAGCGGGCCCGTAAGCAGAGACACTTACGCGAAACCCGCGAATATAGGGAAAAGGATCTCCTTCCAAAAGCAAGTTCACACACACAGCACTAGAGTCGAGCCCTCGATTGACAGAATAAACCCAATAGATGGGGTCAAAGAGCCCGCCCTCGTTCCGCGAAATGTTAACAATAGGGAGGAGGCAGTCCCATGCTCCCTATCCAAATCGTTTCACTTGGGTGCCCTGATGGTCCCTCCCATTCCCCGTTATATGTTATTTAATATTTAGTATATTTTGTACACACAATATTAGGATATCATTATAGACAAACCTGCCAATTTATTCAAATTTCAAACTTGAATGATACTACCAATGGATTGTTACTGAAAAATAAATAAATAATTAGATATGAATTAATATCCTTCTTGTCCTGGAAAAGCTGAAAACATTTTTATTAAAATATAATCTTACATTGGTTATAAGCACATGCCAGTCTTTTATGAATATAGTAGTTGAAATTCAGAAGTGCAATTTTGAATTAAGTGTAATGCTGAAATGCTGAAAAACAAATTGAGCCTTTGATGCCCGTCGTGTTGCTCCCGGCTCATACATTGATAAAATGAGAATGGGAAATATACAATATGATTTAATGGTACACGATCTTCAGTCACACCCCCTCACTTCGCTATTGTCAGATTGACAACATTGCCCAGGCTACGCCAACCAGCGTCTCCATGTTTCAGCTGGCAGTCTTTTGTGATCATATGACTCGTGGAGGCGTGAGGTAGGAACTTGTGAGGACGAGAGGTCGGCCGCATCCTCCTTTGAAGTTGTCAACTCACCATTTGAAGCCCAATCGAATAAGTCACAAATTATCGGCAAAAACTGAAAAACTTTGTATGGCCTTCTGATAGGCTGGTGCTATCACGGTAGCTTTACGGAGTTGACATTTAATGGTTGTCTTTTAACGAGGATAATTCGAAAAATTGTCAGTAGCAGTGGACTGATTACTGAAGCTTGGAAAGGAAAATGTTCACCCAAAAGTTGAAATGGTGGCCAAAAATGCACCACGGAAAAGTTGCAATCTTTTTTTTGAAACAAACGAAGCCATGAAACTGTGTGCGAGCAACTGGCTGCACGCAGATCCCTCATAAAATGATTCATTTGTCTTTATCGCTGCACCGCTTAGTGCCTTGATAGTCGAAACAACCGTAGCATCTTTATTCAATTATCATCAACTTTTCAATATGGAGGTGTGGTTACCACAGAGACTAGCAACTTTGTTGGCCATGGTTGGAATTTCGCTGTCAACATGTTTTTTTTTTCTTACAGGGTGTCCAATAAGTTCGAATACACTTTAAAAATGTGTTAAAAAATGAAAATACAAGATATTTTTCAATAAATAATAAATAAGATTTAAATGTTTATTGAAGCAATGTTTATTGAGAACCTTTACGACGTATTAGCTGGGAGCCTCTTCTTCGTTGTAGCCTCCGTTACCTCGTGAACTATGCGTTTCTTGTACGGATTTTATCCCACTAGCAAACATATATGTGGGAAGTTGTCAATCCGGTTGTGTGAACGGTCTATCGACAACTGACCAAATCTTTACGTTGCGGCAGGTCCTCCAAAAGTGTCGCGAATATCAAGTCCCTACACACCACCTACTTACCGAGGTCAAGGCCACATACGATACTTTTGATCGTGAAGAGCTATGGAAGATTATGGACGAGAACGTTTTTCCCGGGAAACTGACCAAAATGATCAAGTCTACGATAGATTATGTACATTGTTTCGTGAAAATCTCGGGTGCGTTATTGGACTCGTTTGAATCACGCAAAGGACTTCAACAATGCGATGGTTTTTCCTGCCTCGTGTTCAACATTACGCTAAAAGGTGTTATGAAACGTGCGGACTTTAACATGCGGCTTACGATTTTCAATAAATCCGGCCAATTCATCTGCTTCGCTGACGACGTGGATATTGTCGGCAGAAGGTGGTAGTTGATCAGTACACCAACCTGAAACGTGAAGCGGAAAAGGTTGGATTGAAGGCGAATGTGTCGAAGACTAAGTATCTGTTGTCTGGAGGAACTGGCAGAACTGTGATTGTTGGGGAAAAAAATTACCACCGCCTTCGATTTTGGTTGGTGCTCCTCAACACTCACCGCCCAGACAACCACAAGTCGTATATCAGTGTTCAAATAGTATCGTATATTCCTATATTTCAAGTTAAAATCGCAATTAATTGTGGCCTTTATCGTATTATGTTTAAGTTAAATCGTTAAGAGTGCAAATTTTCGACTTATATACGATGTGTCATTTATTCATCGTACTGCGTCACAAACTAAATCGGATATACATCGCTAAACTTTTTAAATCGAATTTGTTATTACAAATTGAATCGCATACGATATCATATCAACTCGTTTAGGAAAACAATGGAATTTGCAGGTAAATGGCCTCCACTTTTGCACGTATAAGCCATATTTTTGCATTCTATACGATTTGTTTACTTACATATATGTTTGTATATCATCAAAACAACTTTCAATATACGTGCATTTTGGTTGTCTGGGCGCTGGCCGATGGAAAAAAAAACACAAAACAGCTGTGGGTTACTGCTCACCAATCCGATTTTCTTGGGGCGAGTTGCGGGGTCTTTCCCTCCCCTTCAATTAACACTCACGAATTACAAACACGACTAACTACATTTATTCCACTCAACAATACATACAACATTTATTATAAACAACTAATAAATAACAATAAATAATAATTGTTTTTTAACCCGCCCCACACTCGATCGGTGGTCTGTTGTTATCTGCCCTTTTACACAAGGTCCACTCTGGTCATCAGTTGGCTGCTGTCGCCCGTGCGATGTTTCCCATGGGGTTCATGAGTGACCACTCATGATCACCACTGTTTTCACTCTCGATCTGGATATCGGCAGCCTCTTCTATGACGATAGACACAAACAGCAACACACGATTGACTTGCTCTCCATCCAATTGATCGGTGACCCATATTCTGCTCGGTTTGGTATCTCATGTAATGTAGGTCACATTTGTGCATCTCGAGTACGGTGGTGTAGTTAGGCGGGACTACTTCCAAACATCCTCACCCATCCTGAAATATCTGATTTCTGAACAGAGAAAAATCCTCTTCTAAGGGAATAGGAAAGAAAAGGGTGTGGATCTATGCTGATGGCTCGATTGCTCAATTTTCTCATGGCCGTGAATATGTAGCAAACAAAATTTTTCTAAAGGACGCCCTATCAACCCGGGTGCGGTATTAACTATTATAACATGCACCACTCCATCGGCTACTGGATGGACTTCAACAATGCCCCGTTCGCCAACTCATCAGTGGTAGATTATCAAATCTGCCCGGCAATTGGCACAGATATTCCCTTCAGAAGTGTCTTCTAATCACCAACGAAAATGTCCTGCCATATCGTTGTTTTCCGAATAAGAGTTTCCTAGTTCCAATCGATGAATTCCGTGTTTATTCCAGTGCAAACCGCTATTCGTCGTGCTTCGTCCTCAGACTCTTTCGATACGAATTGGTAAGGTGTTACCAACCCCCGAGCATCTTGACAGATGAGCTTAGTTTCACGTACCCATCTACAAATTGTAGATGTCTGCACAGATACCGTGCATAAACAAAAGGGCCATCCGCTTTTTAGCTTTGGAATACATGTTTTCGTTTCCTTATGTATGGATGTTAAAAACAGTGCAAGAACAAATCTTTACTAAGGCGTAATGTTGATGTGGCTCTCTTTCCATTAATTTGATTTCAATTGTATCGAATGTGAATCACCATTGCTTGAGAATGGGTATGAGGGAAAGTGAAACAAAGAGAGAAGCGAGAGAGAGAGAGAGAGAGAGAAGAATGCAGATATTTTTAATCAATGTATGAGTTTCTCTTTTCTTTAATGTATTTATTTATTTTTCTTTAATCGCTCAGCAACAAGCGTAACTTTTGTTTAATCACTCAGAAACAAGCGCAACTTGATGGAATTTATTGACCTTTCTGTTTCAAAAAATCCAATTCATCATTTGTGCATGAAAGAGAAATGAGAGCAAGCTCTAATGTTACCATAGAGCGTTTCCAGATGAAATCAGCCGGAAAAAGTCAAAATCTTGCACGACCCTCTCCGATTTGGATGAAACTTTGTACATGTCTTCGGAATTGGTGATGATGGATTTTCCGCCGGTTAAGGGAATTGTTTGACTCAAGACATTTTTTTCAAAAGGGTGTATGTGTTTTGTCATGCGTATTTTTCAAACAATCATAACTCGAAAACCGTTGGTTGTAATAAAATTAGATCTGAGAAGAAAATGTAGTTAATTAATATGACTTTATGAAAAAAATATGTACACAGCAAAAAAAATTTTTTTCCTAAAAAAAATCAAAAATTAAACTTAAAAATCAATTAGCAAATCTGTCCAACGTACGATTTTTATATTTTTTTTCCAAAAAGACTTTGAGTCATAAGAAAAAGAACAGAAGCTGTTCTACGATGGAGCAACTTAAGATAAGAAAGTTCTTAGAAGTAACAAAAATTCAAGTTTTTTCCAGTTTGTTGTTTTTGCATAAATAACCATATTTTAATAATATAATACGATTTTTCAAAGCATTTTAAACAAAAATGGTCTTGGTGAGCAACATTCTAAATGTATCCGTTTTCGAAATAATTTGAAAGTAATGTCGAAAAAATGGCTTTTTCCATGAAAATATCCCTTTTTCAAAAGTTAGTCGTGATTGTCCATCTTCAAAAGTATTTTTTTCAAATTGAACATAACATTTTCAACAACTATTCTTACAACACCAAGAAGATTGAAAATCTTCTTAATCAACGAAATTAACGAATCTTAATTACCAAATAAAAATTTTGAGTTTTTTTTTCGTTCATAAATGATTTATTTATTTTTTCTACTATTTAAAAAAAAAATTGTATTTACATTTTTACAAACACTATTTCCTAATATGCCTATAAATATTATGAAAACTCAGTATTTCGTCAGTTGAAAATATTTTCGCAGCGATTTTGTTATCTGCAACTGGAATGAAGGAGTGATATTTCTGTGTACCAGAAATCATTTTTGTTTGCTGATAACTACCACCCCTTTCTGCAGCTCCCTCTTCATATTTTTCTTGTGAAACATAGCAAAATGATATTTTTGTGAAATTTTCTTGTATAAATACTTGTACCGCAATTGTATCATGTCTTAGAACTTCTGATATTACAACAAAACTTAGATTTTTAAGCATTCCTGACTCCATATAATAAATTACAAACGGATAAATTGTAGCCTGATCATTGTTCCAATGATGACTTTGAACAGCATCCTGAAGTACAAATGAATAATTCTCTGCAAAATCGCAAATAATAACTACTTCTCCTTCTTTTAATGAAGACTTTGTATCTTTTAAAAATTAAGATTGCTTTGTTTTTATATAATCATGAGTTAATAGTTTTTCTAATTTCTCGCTAAAATATTCAACAAATTCATCGACAGGTTTTAATAGCGTTTCTAAATTACATCTATCAGTTGTAATCCATTGTTCGAACGATATCTCAGACAAGTTATGTTTCTCAAGTTCTTTTAAAAATCTTATCTCAAATTCTGACAGCGTGGGACAATTTTCGCATTCACGGAGGTAACAATATTTTGATCTTGATGATGAACTACACAATAACTTCTCAAAATGTTGATTACAATCAGTGTTGAATGAATATTTTTTTAAACTGGGAAGCATTAAATCAATATTTTCGTGAATTGCGCAAACACAAACGTTGTGAGAACCTGAAGCATTTAGCAATTTACAATGTTTTGGTCGTAATGCTGCAAAAGTACTAAATCCAATTTTATGTTCACTGACTTCTTTAAATCGAGTGAAAGTTTCTCTAAGTGATGAAAGTAATAACCGTTTTTGAATTTGTTGACGCTTACCATTAGTGTTTACAGAGACATAATCTCTTTGTCCCGGCATGGCTCTGCTGATGTCGTCCTCGTCAAAAAATTGTATCACTTGATTTTTTTTATATCCGGATTCAAACGATTCCCCGATCTGTCGTTGGGGGTAGCCAATACTCCATTTTCGGCTGCCAATTCTTTTGCTTGTAATGCAAGGTATTTGTTTGTTTCAAATTTGCTCGTTATCTGCTGAATCGTCCACGAATTAAGCAAAACTGTTACTATACGTATTTTATCTATTCTCGAACAATCTGGTTCTATGAATTTTTCTTTCATTTTGGAAATAATTTCATCATATTCCACAACCTTTGTTTTCAATGTAGCTAACTCTTCGACTTCTTCTTGTGGTGGTAAGCTGAATAGATATTTTCTAATACCTGCTACAATTTCGGCAATTTTTTGCCGACGGTATTTATCGTTTTTAAATTCTCTAATGGATATCGGAGACACATTTATTCCTGCAATTCCATTATTGAATAACTCAATGTTGTGTATCCTGGAATAATCCGGTAGGTCACTGTCCTGAGAAGATGCCGAGGTAATTGTAGCTGCCGATGGTATTTCCTTCAAATCGTTCCGTGATGTGGTTGGTGCTTCGTCATGTCCACCGTTTTCTGGTTGCTCCACTCTTTCGACAGGATTACGACGATACGAATATAACCGATATGAATCACACATTCTTAATGACGTGTCCAAATGGACCGTACACTGCATGGATAAAAGTTTTTCAATTAACTTGTCAGTTAAATTTCTAAGTTCAGGCGAACACCGTCTCCCGATTTCACGAAAAGGTTTACAACAATGCTTTGTTTCGAGTCCCATTTCAAATCGTTTTACACTTTACGCTACTTATAAAAGACACTGTTAAACTGATGTCATAACTTTGTAATATAATCCTTTTTACGCACTTTAGGTACTTTTTTGGAATATTGGTATGTGCAGGGGTATGCATGTAAATTATATTGTCTGTCAACACCAAAGGGAATGCATAAATAGGTATAAATGGGCGTAACAATTGTATTCTTACTGGTATAAACAGTTTAACTAATTAAATACATTATGTTTCTACCGGAACAAAATACGCTTGTACACTAACATGAATACTAATTATTTTTGTTTCGGGTTAGGTTTTCATAATATACTGTAAGTAAAAGCAGCAAATTTTGTCGTTTACCTACAGTAAATATCAGGAATCAGTTTGTCTAGTATTCTCGGTAATAAAAGGTATATTGTAGGAAATTTTATGTACAATTTGAAAAGAATACTTTTGCAGATGGACAATCACGACTAACATTTGAAAAAGGGATATTTTCATTGAAAAAGCCATTTTTTCGACATTAATTTCAAATTATCTCGAAAACGGATACATTTAGAATGTTGCTTACCAAGAGCATTTTTGTTCAATATTATTAGAAAAATCGTATTATATTATTAAAAGATGGTTATTTATGCAAAAACAACATATTGAAAAATTGAATTTTTGCTACTTCTAAGAACTTTTTTATCTTAAGTTGCTCCATCGTAGAACAGCTTCTATTCTTCTTCTTATGACTCAAAGCCTTTTTGGAATTTTTTTTATAAAAATCGTACGTTGGACAGATTTGCTAATTGATTTTTAAGTTTAATTTTTGATTTTTTTTGAAGAAAAAATTTTTTTTTACAGTGTACATATTTTTTTCATAAAGTCAAATTAATTAACTACAGCTGGTTCTCAGACGCAGTTTTATTACAACCAACGGTTTTCGAGTTATGATTTTTTGAAAAATACGCACGACAAAACACATACGCCCTTTTGGAAAATTTGTCTTGAGTCAAAAAATTCCCTTAACCCGCGGAAATTCCATCGTCACCAATTCCGAAGACATGTGCAAAGTATCATCCAAATCGAGTTCAGTCATTTGCTCATTTGGTAGAGAAATGCTCCATAGTTCCACGGAGAAAAAACAGTTCCGTTTGAAACAACAAACTTGTTTGTTGACATCCAAACTAAAAAAACTAGAGTTTTAAACCAACGATTTTGTTTAAAAAAAAAAAACAGACAGGTTGGTTGTTTCTTCCTTAAGATATTACCACAATACAACACAAATTATGGTTGTTTTAAACTTATATTTTTGATGTTTCCACCTTGAAAGGAATTTATTATTACCAAAACACAGGTTGCGTTGACTCAGGGGAACAAATTAAAATTTTAGATTGATTCTACCAAAACGGCGGTTAAATCAAACTGATATATTGTTTGGAGAAAAATTAACTAAACATTTAGTTTGAAACAAACTATTTATTTTGGTTATTTTATTTTCCGTCATCCAGACATTACATGCTCTGGCGCTGTTACTCAACAATAGGTGCAAATTTAATATTTTACTTTAAAAACCTGAAAATATTAGAATGGTTCGCATTAACATTTGAAGATTTCTCTTAGACTGAGAGAAGTCTATAAATGTAAAAAACGGAAACGAAAACGGAAATGTTAGTTGTGTTAACTGTTTTGTTTGTTTCAAACAGCATTTCAGTTTAAATCATTCTAAAATTTGTTTGAAACAAACCAGAGGCGTTGGTAGAATCAACCAACAAATCTGTTTGTTTTCGTAGCTGTCAGAATGAGAGCAAAACCGATTGGCGCTAGTCGATAAATTCGGTTTGCAACTGAAACCATAATATTCTTCAAGTACGAATATGAGCTCCACAGCTTTGAAAATAACAATCGATGTAAATACGTTCAATTGATAATTTGTTCTAGGATTCATTCGATTTGACAGAACCAGTGAACCAAGATTATCGGGGTACATTAACTTTACTCTGGAGCTGTCAAGTTGTTACCGGGTTGGATGACAATCCGAAGGTTGCTTCAACCAGTCTGGTCCTTCCCACCCAAGTGGTATTGACAATGTCACCCGGTGAAATTCCTCTGGAAATCAAATCCGTGAGACCTTGGATTTTTGAGACCCGATTCGCAACAAAAGTTGTCCAGACGTTTGGAGAGGCTTGTATCCACCACAAAACATAAGTTGAGTCCGTCCAAAAATATGCAGAAGCGGGAATTCTCATAGAATCTCGGATCTTCTCATATAATAACGCCGTCAATAGTGCGCCACACAGTTCCAATCTTGGAATTGGCTGTGTCTTTAGTGGTGCTACCTTGGATTTTGACAACACCAGTCGAACCATGAGGTTTCCTTCACGGATAAAAAATCTTTCCGGAATACGTCAACCTCGAGTCACGAATATCAGAACAAGTCAAAATTTCATTTACGAAACACACCATGAACAAAAGTCATAAATACGTGAACTTTGTTCCGCAAAATTGATATAACGCTAGAGTACCGTAGTTGCATGCAACGTGTGTCATGAAAACGTGAAAATTTTTCTTGGTATTTTTATTGATTTTCTCGTTTTTGTGTTTTATATTGTTTTGGAAATGTGTTTTATGTGGTAAAAGTTTCCAAAAACCACCCATAAAGGGCGAACACGAAATTATTGCGACACCGAAAATGTCATGCCAATTTTCTTATAATGTTTAGAATCAAACCAAAATTTTAGGGTAGTTTTATACATATATTTACTTCAAAAATCAAAAGAAAAGTTAATCGATGGAGCCTTGAGTGTAAAATTGAACGCATTTTTGCTTGATGCCCTCCATCAAAGTCTTTACAGTGTCATCTGGTACCAGTTTCTCAGTTTTTTTTTTCATTTTCTTAACATGTCCTTCTCGTCTTTGACTGTCTTCTTGCTCTTCCGAAGTTCCCGCTTCATCATTGCCCAGTACTGCTCCACCGGGCGCAGCTCCGGACAGTTTGGCGGATTCATGTCCTTTGGAACAAAATGGACAGAATTGGCCTCATACCACTCCAGGACACTTTTAGAATAGTGGCATGATGCCAAATCTGGCCAAAATAGCGGAGCTTCGCCGTGCTGCTGCAAGAACGGCAAAAGGCGCTTCTCGAGGCACTCAGATTTGTAGATCTCGCCATTTACTGTGCCCTTTGTCACGAAAGGCTCACTCCTCAGTCCGCAAGAGCAGATGGCCTGCCAAATGAGATATTTGGAGGTGAACTTCGACATTTTCTTCTTCTTAAATTTGTCGTCCACATAGAACTTGCTCTTGCCGGTGAAAAACTCCAACCCCGGAATTTGCTTAAAATCGGCTTTTATATACGTTTCGTCGTCCATCACACAGCAGCCATATTTTGTCAGCATCTTCTCGTAGAGATTCCGTGCCCGAGTTTTAGCCGTCGATTGTTGCCGCTCATCGCGGTTTGGGAAGTTCTGTACCTTGTATGTATGTAGTCCAGCTCTCTTCTTTGCATTCTGGACGTAGCTCTGCGACATGCCGATCTTTTTAGCCAAATTGGGATTTGCTTTAATCATCCGCTTCACCTTTCCCTCCGTCTTTTTGTTCTCCGGTCCCGGTTTTCTTCCAGCTCCTTTGCCGTGGTCCAACGTCAACCGCTCCTGGAACCGTTTCAACACTCTGGAGACGGTTGAATGGTGAATGTTCAACATTTTTCCCAACTGCCGGTGCGACAGGTCAGGAAATTCCAGGTGTTTGGAAAGAATTTGTTCTCTCGACTCGCGTTGGTTCACCTCCACTTTCGTTGAATCGAAAAACACGACTTCGAGTTTGACAGCATGTAAACAATGAGAAAGTGTGCAAAATTTGGTTGATTTTTACCCAATGGTAAAAACAGTTATGCCCTGTTGAATGTGTCGCAATAATTTCGTGTTCGCCCTTTATTAGCAAATTGTTGACTAGAAGCAACGTGTTGAAGAACCAGTGCATTCCTTTGCAATTGTTCCTTAACAAAGTGATGGCGCAGATCAATATGTTTTGTCCGCGCTGAATATCCAACTTCCTTTTCGGTCAAACAAATAGCACTTCTGTTGTCGCAACGTAACGAAATTGTTGATTCAACTCCATTCAGCTCAGCCCTGAATGATCGCCACCACAAAGCTTCCTGTCCAGCAGCTGCGATAGCCATATACTCCGCTTCTGTTGTGAATAAAGCAACTGTGGGTTGTCGTCTGCAGCACCAAGCAACTGCACCACCCGAGTGCATGAACACATAACCTGTTATGGACCGCCTTGTTTCTACATCATTGCCCCAATCTGCGTCCGTGTATCCATGAAATGGTTCTGGCTTCCCGTTGCTGTAGACAAGCTTGACGTTTTTCGTTCCTTGCAAATACCTGAGTACACGTTTTGCTGCAGTCCAATGAGCTTCTCCCGGGTTGCTGCAGAAACTGCTAACTGCATTCACCGCGAATGCAATATCGGGTCTGGTAGACTGTGCAATGAATTGAAGTCCACCTACAAGTTCAAGAAACGGCACATGTTCCATTCTCTTGGTTTCATCAAGTGATATCGGACACATTTCCTTTGTCAATCTTTGGCTTGGATCCAACGGTGTTGAAACTGGATTGCAATCAGCCATTCCAAACCTTTCCAGCAACTGATCGATGTACCACCTTTGATCTAGCATAACTGCTTTTTCAGTTCGTGTCACATGCATTCCAAGCACCTGTTCCGCCAAACCCAGATCCTTCATCTGAAACCGGAACATTAGCGGTTTCTTCAACTCTGACCATATCGTTGTCATTGGTTACTATCATCGCGCTGCAACACCTCTGTATATGATTGCGGATCGACGTTGCCATATACCTGAGACGGGGAAATGCTTTGAGAGACAGCATTGAAGCTTAATTCAAAATCTTTGTACTTGCCTGGAGTATGGCGCTCCCTGCCGCTGCGCCTTACCACACATTGTTGGTTATTTAGTTGCGGAGGGAGCGCTGCTTCTGCTGCATCTGGTAGCAGCTCTTCATCACTACTAACACTCCCCGGTACTATCGTGTCTGCATAGCGATGCTCGACATCCGAATCGAAGTCTGTCCCTGCCATTCGAAACTGTAGTACTTCTGGTTCGGAAGATGTTGACTGTTCTTCATTGTTGCCTTCATTCAAGAACATAACATCACGACTCACATATATTCGCTTGGTTCTTGGGTTGTAGACTCGGTAACCTTTTGATCCGACTCCATACCCGACGAAAATACCTTCTTCCGATTTTGAGTCCCATTTCTTCCTGCGCACCTTTGGAATGTAAGTCATCACTCTCGTTCCGAATACATGCAGATTCGACCCATCCGGCTTCATTCCGCAAAATCGTTCTTCTGGAGTTACTCGAAGCCCCTTTGTCGGGGAACGATTGACGAGATAGCACGCTGTTCCAACTGCTTCTGCCCAAAATGATTTGTCCAGCCCGGCATCGAAAAGAAGACAAAGAGCACGCTCCTCAAGAGTCCGGTTCATGCGTTCGGCTAAACCATTTTGTTCAGGGTTATACGGTACGGTGGTTTCTTGCTGGATGCCACATTGCCGCAAATACTGCTTCATATCATTATTTACATACTCCGTGCCGTTATCACTCCTCAACCGCTTCACTCGCTTGCCAGTTTGAGTTTCCTCATACGCTTGAAAGTCCTTGAAGCATTCCAGTATTTCGGTCTTTGATCGAATGAAATAAACGAAACATTTTCTGCTGCAGTCGTCGATGAATGTGAGAAAATATTTGCTTCCACCGAGGGACATCGTTTCCATAGGACCGCACAAATCGCTGTGCACAAGTTCCAACACAACTGTTGATCTACTCCCTTTGGATTTGAACGGTTGACGGTGATGTTTTCCTTCCAAGCAACGCACGCAAGCCGGTAAAGTTGTTTCACTAAACTGCACACCTGTAATCATACCTCGAAGCTGTTTCAAGCTGTGCACGTTTAGATGCCCCATGCGACGGTGCCACAATGCGATGTCTTCTTTCGGTTTCGTCATACAAGAAACATATGCTTCATTCTGGCGGAGTCGGTACAAGCCACCTTGCTGCATACCGACAGCCACTACGTTGCCAGTCTGGTCGAGAACTTCACACATATCTTTGGTGAAGACAACACGTTTACCACGACTGCAAATTTTATGCACTGATAGCAGGTTCATGGCAAGTTCCAGAATGCAAAGTACATCCAAAACGTCAATCACTTCCGTTGAACCGCCTACATTTGCTTCGATCGACACATTGCCCTTGGCAACCACCGGTGTCTCCATGCTGTTAGCAACTACGACACTGTCACTAACCACTTTTGTCTCTTTTAGCATCTTCATTTCTCTGCACATGTGGGACGACGTACCTGAATCGAAGATCCACTCATCCGCACGGCTACGTTGATGCTGAGCCACGTAGGCAGTGTTCCTATCAAACTTCTTCGAAGACTGCTGGTTTCCTCTTCTATAGCCGTGTTGTTCCGGCTTGACTTCTCGCTGGCATTCCGAGGCGTAATAACCCATTTCCTTGCACCGGAAACATTTCACATGCGTTTTGTCCGGTTTCGTTGGTTTACCTTTCGCTTTGGATTGGCCATAGTAAGCTCGTCCGGAATCACTTCCTGTAGATTAATCAGGCCACTTGACATCCTGCAAAATCTTTGCCCGTATCGTGTCCGCTCGCATCTGGATTCCTGATGCTTCCAGACCCATAATCATGGGTTCGTAGGTCTTCGGCAAACCCATCAGTAAGATGCTTGACATCCATCGATCGTTCACCTCGAAGCCAATCTCCGATAATTTGTGCCTCGTGGACATCAGAAGGTTCACATATTCCTCCACCGTAGCACAGTCAACGAGCTTTACTCCAGTCAGCTGCCGAAGTAGTCCGAACTCCCGAATGTATCCGCTGTCTTGGAATGCTGCCTTTAAACTGTCCCATGCGTCTTTGGCCGTTACTGCATTCTGAACTAGGCTGTAGTTCATCGGATCAATGCTCAAACAAATGGTTGCTAGTGCACGTTCCGAAAGCTCGTCCGATGGATTCTCCGTTTTGATGGCCGGCCACGTACATTCTCGAATCATTAGCATCTTAATCGCGAAGAGATACACTACCTCCTGCTGGTAGAATTCTGGTCGGTCCATTGAAATTCGCACGCTGGTTTCCTACTGGTGCACTTGATCTGGTCGTAACTTCGACACCTGGAACTTCACCTGCATTACCACCGTTGGAACCACGTTCTGGAGATCTCCGAACCGACATTTCTTCTGCTTATCGAATCTTGAAAAAAAAATTCTTCAAATGTTTGCCTGTTGCTATGGTGCTAGAGTGGGCCCATAACCTAATGGAAAGACGTCTGGTTGCAACAGTTAGACAAACTAGAATGGTTTATTTCTTCATTAATTATACAAGGGTTACTATGACTAACACAAACAGTCACCGATGTTTTCAAGAAGTAAAATTTAAGTTGATCGAACAAAAATAGAACAAAATTTTTTTCGTTGTTCTGGTACCACGTTTGAACTGAATATGTGTGGAAAAACATCCTCAAAACTTTTTCAAGACCAGACATGTTTAGTATTTCATCCTCGCGACTTTTTTACAACAAACTTCTTATATTCTTTTCAAAGAAGATGTTTCTGGTGTTACTTGGGATTCTCCCATCATTCACCTATCATATTCACTTTACATTTTCAACCTATCAAACTACCGGAAGCTCTGGTTTAAAATTATCAATGTTCCACGCAGTGATTCTGGAAAGTACGATTCTGCTGATGCAATTTAAGCATTTTATATAATTAAATCAAATTATTAACATACCTTTCAGTTTTTGGAAGCGTTCGCTATCCAATTTAGCCTTCAGTTCTTCCATATTCTACGAGTTTTCGTGGACAGGATTCCGACTCGAAGTTTTATTATTTTCGAACAGCGCACTTTCAACTATACAAAGCGAGCCAGCAGAACGCTAAGATATTTTTTACCCATTAATAGGTAGAAAAATACCCATCTTATGGTATCTAATTGAAAATAAAAAATGGGTAGTTAGTACACATTATCTTAATTTTAAAAGTACCCATTTTTTGACAGCTTCATATACGATCAAAAAATTGGTACATTTTTACCCATTATTGGGTATTGGCCGGTTACAGTGCATGACAGGCGGTAGTGCTGTCACTCTGATTCAGGGTTGAGCAGTGCCGCATATTTCAAAAGGGCGCGTGCTGCCCAGTTTGGTCAGCTAACACATTCAAATTAATTTTTTTTTTAATTTTTCATCAAAAAGGACCACCCTAATGGAAAATAAGCGATCTACCCTAGTTAAATTTTACACATCACATGCTAGCAGTTGCCAACGATGAGATAGGATATGTTTCAATACTATCGCCACGAATATCTCAGCAGTTGAGTTCAAATCATTCAAGTAAAATTAAATTCACTCCCCCAACTCAAAAATCTCCCAGAAAGCCGATTTAAAAATTTTTTTTTTTTTGGGCAAACACCAGTTTTTGGCGTTTTTAGCATTTCTAAGAACTTTGGCATCAAATAAAAAAAAATTGGTTTCGGAAATTTCACGTAGGGTGCGGGACGGGTTTTAAGCAGTTTATTCAGCATCTGAGACATTTGATGAAGCTGTATGTAATCTATAATTAGAACTGCCAAGATTTATCCTTCTGCTTACGTCTGGTCTATCGGAACATACCTTCAGCAACGAGCATTAGACTCAGAAAATGTCATAGCCATGGAATAAAGTTCTCAATTGCAGGGACTTTTTATTTTCTCAACCCGCTCCTTCGTCTTACCCATCCACTCTCGAAAACAATCAACCAAAACATGTCGATTGCTACGATCACAAACTCGTCTCCTAGCAGGTTATGAGACAGACGTACACGACCAAACTTTTAGTTTGTCATTGATCTTTAGATTGGCAATGTGTGTTTCTTATTTCATTTACTCTCACGCAAATGTTAGCCAAAGCGACTGTGGCGACAAACGGGATGCTTCGTTTAAAAACAAACAAATGCAAGAGACAGTAGGCTTCAGGTTACATTACCGGTGCGCTATATTCATGGTTAACGAAGAAGAGAAGTAACATGGGCTCTCTCAAAAGCAACAGTGGTGCCATAGCTGCCGCTCAGCAGCAAAGCATTATTTATCGTTGGGTACTATTGGACAGCTCCAGAACATATGTTTTACTGCATATGATAGTGCCTGATGATGGACAATATAATCATAAGCATAGATCAAACTCCAATGACTGGAAGAAACATGAAATAAATAGTGATTTCAGATTATCTAAATATGTAATAAATTTAACTCAATGTTCAACATCACATTCTGGCAACAAGCCTTTATGTGAGAAGGAGCTGATGAAGAGATTCCCTCCGGTACACGCGATTAAATGCGAAATACACAAAGGCAAAATTTGAGCGAACTTCTTCAGCAGGTAAGAAACTGATGGTTTTCTAGATGATGTATTTTAAATCTTCAAAATGACAGTAATAAATTGGTAATCAATTATGATTTAAACATCGAATCATTAGCCCGATAGATAGAGCTTATGATCGTATCATTAAAAGTGAAATAATTTGGAAAATGTAGGAGTTATAGACCTATGTCCTAACAACTGATTAAAACAGTCACCCCTCATTAAGCCGTTCCCTACCCTATTTAGAAATAAAATAAATTAAATTAGTAATATTCGCTGCCCCATCAATGCAGTGGATCATAAAAAAATGTTTCCGACAATTTCTGCTACCCCGGATCTCCCACTTTCACGTACCTCAGGCAGATCAAAAATCCTTTACATTTCCGTTGAGACATAGTCATTTTAATGAGTCCAAGCCTTCCTTAAGTAGAGGCTGAAGAATCCACACGTTGTTACACGGATCTTTCAAGGGGGTTTTCGTTCCGGTTCGCCAACCAAAAGCCCAATCAGATCTCTATCACTTTGGTTTGAAAAAAAAAAGATACTTGTCGCTATTAAATGATGACAGAATCTAAAGAATTGGTAACCTCATTGCCGAGGACCAACCTTGTCATCGTCAAAATGGACACGAAATTTCCTCAGGAATTTTTATAGTTTTTTAGCTGCTCAATTACTGGTTTAATCGTGTTGTTCCTTGTTTCAAAATAAAGATGATAAACCTTCCGAATGGCAAATAAATCATAACAATTGATTACGATACCGAGCGATATTAATTTGAATCGACACGCGATTCGCGGTCTTGGCACAGGCATCGCAGGAAATTCAGCTTACTGCCCGTACACCGCAAGGATCCTACCTCAGCGCTCTCCTATTTAGCTTACATATAAACAGCCTTCCAGCTAATCTGCAGTGTCAATATCATATGTATGCCGATGACCTGAAAATCTACATCTCTGGAGATCTCTGAGAGATCAATAGGCTGATCGGAACCATCAACCAGGACCTATCCAGAATCGAGCAATGGGCTAGCGTGAACCATCTCTACCCGAACCCGAAAAAGACCCAAGCAACCATATTCAGCAAACACCGAATCGAAACTGGTGCGCTCAACGGAATTACTTTCTGAAACGAAGCTATCAAGTTCGGCCCTAAAGTTGTCAACCTTAGACTTATGATGGATTCTGGCCTGACGTGGTCTGAACAAGTCAACAACACCACGATGAAAGTTTTCAACGTTTCCCGGGCGCCCATCTTCCCATCCGTTCAATTGTTATTCCTATTAACCTCGAGACGGCCGCGAGTAATCGGTTCTATCCCCTTAACGTTAGTTTTAAGATAATCTATGTATATAAATATGAAAACTTGGCTCTGTAAAGTTGATTCGATTGAGCCTGTACAAATAAAAGATTAAAAAAAACGTTCTCCGGACACTACGTCGTTTCGGTCCAGTTCTGTCTACCAAAGTTCGCCTGAAGCTAGTACGATGTGTGAATATTCCGATATTCACTTATTGTGATGTCAGTTAGGGCATTCATTAATTATGTAGTTTTAGGGGGGGGGGGAAAGGATTGGGGGGGGGGGGGGGTGACTTAAAAAAAAAAAGCAATATCGCCTACTACTACTATCCCTACTGTTCACGCCCCTTCGTAAACGAACAGCAACAGCAGTAATCATGCAGCACTCACACACCGCTCGCATTAACTATGCCACGCCCTGTTCTGCAACTTTCCATCGTTCTGGAACTTTCCATGTTCTGGAACTTTCCATTGTTTTGGAACTTTCCATCGTTCAGGAACTTTCCATGTTCTGGACCTTTCCATCGTTCTGGAACTTGCCATGTTCTGGAACTTTCCATTGTTCTGGAACTTTCCATGTTCTGGAACTTCTAGCAGTAGCGGCACAATATAAAAACGGCACCGCAGTGGCGCAGTCATTCGATCATTATATCAATTCTAAGGTGTTAAGATCAAAAGGAAAAAGCAATAAAGGATAAGTGAATAGAAGCAGTAGTTTTTCTATCAATATCTTCTGGATCCATTATCCGGTGCAACAGCCCAGTGTTATACAGTGTTGAATACAGTCCACCCTACGACTAGAGTGTTTGCTGTCAACGGCCTTGGAACCCAACCCGGCCTTTTCAGGGTAAGAAGAGTTGAATTTTCCACCCATGAGCCAAGACAGAGCACTCGTTTTACCCGACAGTTGCTAGTTTGAGCGACACCTATTTCCTTTCCTACCGTGTTAGGACACGTTTGAGTTCTGTCGCAAGAGAGCTAGCAAGCTACTTCAAGTACCCTACGGATCCGGTGTTTGGCTCCGACACCTACCATACCTAACACGCTAACTTGAAAGTACCCATTAATGAGTCGAAAAGTACGCATTTTGAAGAAAAGTGGCTTAACTCATTATTAGGAGTATATTTTCCTCATTAATTGAGTATTCGTTACCCATTAATGATTAATTGATACTCATAAATGAGTAAGCAATACTCAGAAATGAGGAAAGTATACTCTTAATAATGAGTTAAGCCACTTTTCTTCAAAATGCGTACTTTTCGACTCATTAATGGGCACTTTCAAGTTAGAGTGAATACTATTCCACCGTTCATGAATGACAGCTGCAGCTCATTCAGTGTGCGTCAGTGAATAAAGTCCAGTGTTTATTGGTGAAAAATTGGTTCGCGCAGTTAGTGTATGTTGGAAAATGAATCGTGGAGAATTTTTTAATACGCTGTACAATGCGTATGTAAAGGCTTACCCGGATAAGAAGAAAAGGGAGTGCCAATTGGATGCTACTAATTTCTGGAATGAACGGAAGGGCAATGACAACACCGCACTTGAAGAGCAAGTCAATAACAAAATAAAAGAGCTTCATGCCTTGCAGCTAAAGAAAAAAGGTAAACTTCTTCAACTATGGGGAAAGTCTATGGGTGCTCCTAAGGAATCAGCGCCGACAGTGAAACCCGCGCAACCCATCAAGGAAATTGAGTATATGGCTCAGCCGTCATCATCAAATAAACGCCCTGCACCAGTACAGGAACAACTTAAAGCTGAGCTAAATAATCTGAACTCTGAGGTAGTGCTTCTGATTGACAAGAAGTCTGCTGGACTATTGACGGATGATGATCAGTCGAGACTCGAAGGGCTAAAAATTAAAAAGATCAAACTTGAAAAGAATCTCAAAATCAAGGAAGACGAGCAAGAGCGGCAGCAGAAGCATCGTGAGAAAATGAAGCAGGCTAAACAACTGTTAATTCGGGACATCCCAGAGGCTGGTAAATATGATATATTAACTAGTTTGTTTGCACAGTAGATATAAATATCAAATTTCAGGAAATTATCTTTCATTCCGAAATTCTCCTGGCCGCCCTCGTGTTGAAGAGCAGCAACCGGAGCTGCTCAAGGCAATATGCGATATCGCACTTCATGGATCTGCGGCCCACGAAAAGCGCAGTGATGAGAGCGTCAGAAGCGTTAAAACTTTAGATGAGTTGACTTCTGCAATACAAGGCAAGGGATTCAATATCAAAAGAACAGCAACATATCTGCGGTTAATCCCAAAACGAGCCAATTCCCATCAAGGTAAATGTCACGTAAATACTGTACCAGTGAAGTTGATGCGCGCAAGTAATGCAAAACACAACGATCATCCCGATGGCCGATTCTGTACAGCGACCATAAGATCATTGGAAGAACTGGCATCTGTGCTAGGGCCCAATGAAGTAAGATTTATCAGTCAGGATGATAAGGCGAGAGTGGCGATAGGCCTAACGGCTACCAATAAGCAGTCTCCCATGCTTATGCATGTGGAGTACAAAATCACAAAAAAAAAAGGGAGAAAGCAAAGTTTATAGAGGACAAGTTGATAAAACCTAATTTAAAAAAAACAAAAAAACCCAGGGAAGATGCGGGAGAAGAATCGGGTTTCTTTTTACCACCCAACAGACAATGTGGACAAACGGTAGAATGAGAAGGAAACAGAGCAAACACGTGTTGGTCGAAAATAACCTGGCAAAATAAAACCGCCACTAGCCCTAATGGCCACGCTAATTTCTTTGCCTTCTTTTCTGCTAATTTCTCTGATCGTCTAGTTTCGCCAGATAAATATTCGAGTAAATTAATTTGAGAAATGGTTAGATCTGGAGGAAGGCGGAAAGATGAGCAGAGGGGGGGGGGGTGGTGGTGGTGGTAGAGATGGGAAAAGCCAAAACTGACGGAGTGAGTGGCGATTAAATCCTCCAATCGAAATGCTCGTGATACATATGATGTGAAAATAGAATCTCCTTTGAAATGCAAACAGATCGCAACCGACGTGGTTCTGAAAGTGGCGCATGGATTGATTGAGGGGCGGTCTGGTCTTCTATCGAGCGATTTATTGCTGTGAACAGAAGTAATACGGCAGCGAACGATGACGGTGTGTTCTGTTTTCATTTATAATTTGCTAAACCATGGTTGGATGGATTTACTTTCGTTTGATTTTTATTATGGAATCTCTTGGTGGGTTGTGCATCTAGTGAGTAAGGGTCGACAGTAGACGCTGTGTGTATTAAAATTTAAACAACTGTTTGTATGAAAACTGCTCTTGCAACCACAATATTATCGGAAGACAAAATCGAATCGATCAACAATGATAGGTCCTTTCTTTATCTAATGCTATAAATATCTGGACGAATGTTGAAAGGTATTCAAAATTTTCGTCGTACCTCGGGTCACGAATGTTGGAACAGGTCATTTTATCCTTTATGATTTGCTCACTAAAGCACTTGTTCCAAAGAGTCAACTATTGTCTACGCTCACTTTCGGATCTTACATGGTAGGAGCCGACTAAGGCTTAAAAGCTCTGGTGCTGGATCCTTCCACGTGGCCCCCGCAAATTGAGTTTCGAGAATTTGTTGACAGTGGATCAGATACTCAACATTTTTGGAAGCCTGCTCTGGTCATCCAACCATCCATAGCCATCAATTATCCCGAAGCTGCGTCCGCCCACTGCGGCATCGCTGACTCTGAATCAGCTATAACATATTACGCAGAAATATCCGAATCCCAATGCCTTTAGCCTCACGCCGTCGTTTAGTCTCCTCGTCAATAACGACCTACTACCAGAATGTCCGTGGATTAAGAACAAAAACCAACACTTTGCTGCTTTCTCTGCTGGCCAGCGATTTTGATATTGTCGTTCTAATGGAAACATGGCTTCACACCAAAATTGCTTTCGCTGAGTTGGCTTGTAATTATGTCATTTATCGATGCGACTGCAATGCTTCCACCAGCAGTTTGCAAAGAGGTGGTGGTGTGCCTATTGCAGTTAAATCGGAGCTCGACTGTGAATCTTGTAGTTAGTGATAGCGTGGAGCAAGCTGCCTTTCGGATTGTTTTGTCACAGTTTTCCCTCGATGCCTGCTGCATTTATATTAGGCCCGGAGAAATACACGAGGCATGTGGAATCAGTCAAACAAATTCAACTTCTTGCTCCATGATGTCATCATATGCTTGAATGACGACCATCTGCCGAATTTAATCTGGCAATTCGATGAAGGGATGTGATACTTGCCAATTAATGCGTCAACTAAACAGGAACTTGCCCTAGCTGAGTCTTTGTTGTCAGCTGGATGTATGTATGTATGTAAGGTAGCCACCATCCCTTCTAAGACCTTGTCATGTATGCAGCTCCACTTAATAGCAAGATCAAATTGAGTTACCGATTTGCATTCACAGTAACGCTGTATGAAGGGCCAAAAACGGTGGGGCGGACCCGTAAGCAGAGACACTTACGCGGAAACCCGCGGGAACATAAGAATCTCCTTCCAACGATACGATCCAACAAATCGAATAACCCAATTCGCAATACTCATTAAGCTTTCTGCGGGATGGCTTGTTAAGAAGGGCGCGTCACTCTCACTGAAATTGTTGGAGTAGAATTCACAGCACCACAATCGAATCGGTAGGATAAAGAAAATGATACTGTTTGTTCCCTCCTAGACGCCGGTTGTCATACCACTCCATTGTCCAATTCCAGCTTGAGTGATAGCCTGATGCTCCCTCCCTTCCCAATATATATTTAATGTCATATAGTAATGTATAAAATATAGTGAATTAATATTATAATTATAAAAAATATAGCGAATGAATATTATAATGACAAATAATATAGTGAATGAATATAAGAATGATAATAACAATTCCATTTGTGGACCTGAAAGTTTAGACAATGTAGCTGCGAGAAAAAAAATTGATTTAAAATTATCTCATCAAACTTGGAATATCCATGTATAATCTGAAATTATATAGCAATAGAATAGTAAACCTAAAATTTCGATGTGCTGTTCCGTTTCCTTGCAATAATTTATGTAGTGAGTCTCATCTGAAATAGCGATTTTAATGAAATGAATTTAAATGCAATTATGTCACATCATTTAATATCACAACATAAAATAATAGACTGACGTTAAAATATAAAATATTAATACCAGCAAGCCAGTAAACTACAGTAGAATGCATATATCCGTAACTAATCTGACCATCCACTCATCGAAAGACTGTTGCAGTTTCTATTGAAATAAGATCTACTAAGATTAGAATTTGTTTTCACAATAATAGTCAGAGAACATACTAAGCGTAGGTACAAGATATATATGACATCTACTGGTATGTTACTGAAAAAAAAAATTAGATGTGTATTAATGTCATAATAATATTAGAAAAACTGAAGACAGCTAATAATAAGGCGAAATAAATTTCAGATGAGTATGAATCAAAAAACTGAATCTTAATAAAACTAAAATAAAAAATTTAGGAAATTGAATTTTTCTATAGCTCTTGTACACCCATAAATGATTCCTCATGTCTGTGAAATAGGAAATGAATGATTGTAAACTGTTAGGTTTTGAATTAATATATATTTCTGATGAAGAAGGAAAGTGCTGTTTTAAGTAGAATTTTTCGAATATGATCCTTACTAAAAAAAAAACAATCAAAACCTTCCTATCTTTTCAAATACATAGCGTAGGTTAGATGAGCTATAACTGACAAGGATGCATAAATGTGAAGCTGAAAATGACTTATAAAAAAGCATACAAAATCTAGTGAATAGATGTTATAATATAAAACGATAATAATTTCATTTGTATTTACGTGTCTGCAGATTGTGGTCCTGCTGCAATTGTATAGGGACCCGCACATCCACCATGAACCTGAAAGCTTAGATAATGTATCATGGCCACCAGAAAAAAAATTGATTTG